>VXAB01014079.1:88148-222391 GCA_013399175.1 Odontophorus gujanensis
TGGAAAGAATCCCAGAGCTCCCATCTGTCGAATTCCCGGGCGACAGTAACCTGAGCCCTGCCCATGGAGAAGCTGCCTTACAGCCAGGGCAGCAGAGCCAGCAGCCGTGCTCCTTGTCATGCATTATTAAGTGAGCTCAGAGAGAGGGAAAGGCACCAGCGAGAGGAGAGCAAGTGTGAAAAAAATGGAAAAGGCAAAAATCCAACCCTGGGCGGCTTTGGTGCTGGTTCTGTGGGCAGAGCTGATCAGACAGGAGATGAAGACTTCACAGTAACACTGATGCCTTAGTACAATAATGTGTGTGTAAGGGGAGTTTCCATAATTCCAGCAATTTCCTAAAAAGGGAATGAGCCTGTGCAAAAAGTAAGCTGGTAAATGTTAGTTTGCAGTGTGCTTGTTTCAGTCCTAAGACTCAAGGGAAAGCTTCACAATACCTATAAATACCTGAAGGAAGGATGCAANTGCTTGTTTCAGTCCTAAGACTCAAGGGAAAGCTTCACAATACCTATAAATACCTGAAGGAAGGATGCAAGAAAGGATGGAGCCAAGCTCTTTCCAGTAGTGCCCAGTGCCAGAACAGGAGTCAATGGGCACAAACTGGAGCACAGGAAGTTCCTCTTTAGCATGGGGAAGTACTGCTGTGCTGTGTGAGTGGCTGAGCAGTGCCACAGATTGCCTGGACAGGTTGTGTTGTCCCTCCTTGGGGACCTTCCAAAGTCATCTGAGCGTGGTCCTTGGCACCCTGCTTTCGGTGAGCAGGGGTTGGGCCAGATGGACCCAGAGGTTCCTTCTAACCTCAGTCATTCCGTGATAGTGTGATAGTGTTAATTAGCTCAGGGCTAAGGGTGTAGGAAACTCTGCCATTGTGTGACCTGCCCCCGAGTCAAACCCTTTCCCAGCTGGGACCAGCCACCATGGGCACAACACTCCTAAGCCATCAGCTCAGGTCATCCTGTGCCCCACATTTGAGGATGCTTTCTGCTAATTATCCAGCACAGCAGCAGCTATTCTTCGTATGTAAAAACAAGAGTGTAGAGGAACTGAATGTATTTTCATCTGATTTTAATAGAATAGAATAATCTTGGTAAAAAAAGAACTCGGAATAACAAATCCCTTGTGAACCAAGAGTCTGTAATCTGAAAGCCTAGCCCAGGCAGAGCAAAAATGGGCACTCCTGTTATTTGCAGAAGAGGCAAAATTGCAAAGGGCCAAGTATTGCAAAACCCCAGGCTCTGCAGAAGGCTTTTGCAGGGTGATTTATAGTTACCTGCAAAGATGTGACTCAGGAGCTCAGGAATCCTGAGTCGAACAAGAGCCCATTGATAAGCTCTGTGAATCTGCCGGCCAAACACTTGGCTCCCCCCCAGCTGACCCCTGGCAGTGTCCTGGGCTCGCCCCAGAGGTGAATGTTCAGGGATTGAAACCCAGGAGCACAGCAGGCTTTGCTTCAGGCTGGAGCTCCACATACATCTGATTTCATCAGTGGTGGATGGACCATGCTCATTGCTGGAGGTGAGTGACTTGATCACTGATGAAAGGGCCAAGGCTCAGTCCTTGTTCTTCCTTCCCTTCCACTTGTGCTCTTGGAGATGCAGAAGCACACAAATAGAAAAGACAAACCAGCAGGTATTTATGAGCTCTTTGTGTGTCTGGGATGATTCATTTTGCTGCCCTCTGCCCTAGACGTATGCAGAAGTAAACAGGAATACTTTACAAATTCAGCAAGGGCACGCTCCTTTCCCCAGCATTAGTATGATTTTCTCCAGGAAGCTCAAATTGTTCTCTGAATATGCCAACTCCCAACCGTGCCTGGTGTGCTGCAGCACTGCCTGGCACACGGACTGTGTTCCCTGCCCATCGATACATGCTTGACAGACAGCTCATTTCCTCGCGTGCCAAAAAGCTCCTCAGGTCCTCCACGCTCAGCTTTTGCTGTCACTAGAGCCAGGGGCTGCAGCAGGAGCAGGAACCCGTTCCGTGCTGCAAACCCAAGCATATCACCCTATGCTACCTTCTCTCCCCGTCCTCCTCTTGCCCCTATCTGCGTCATCAAAGACAGAGAGCTGAGCGTGGCAGCCACGCTTGCTGCTTGCACAAAGGCAGTAATTCAAGCCCCAGCGTGAGCTGTTTTGGCAGCATAGCCTAGGCACTGCTTGTTGTTCCAGCTGACCTCTTCCTCTACCCTGCCCCAGGCTTGCTGCCTGCTGGTGGTTCCTATTGGCACTTACCCCCTGCAGCATTTATTCCTTTAAAACCATTTTCCACTTGGATACGGAGCATCTCCGGTCCTTAGCCACAGTGCTCCAAAGATGCTCCCCACGGCCAGTTTGCTCTCAGGTTGATTTGTGAATCCCTGCATGGCCAAGGGGTGCTGGGCAAGGCTGGGGATGCTGCTGCATGCAGAAGTGCATCCATCACAGCTATTGGTCCTCCAATACTGAGAATGGGCACCATGGCTCAGGGAAATCTTTACTTTCTTTCACTAACCATCTCCATTGTAGGTGAATCCTTGCCTGTCTATACTCTGCGTGCCACAGGCAGGCACTCTCCAACTCTTCCTTTCTACAGACCTTATTCCAAAGCTGCTGCCACCAGCCAAAGCCCTTGCAGGGAGGTTGCCGGGCCCTCAGTGGGTTTAGGGAAAGTGCAGGGTGAAATTCCCTTTCACTGCACGCCTGAGTTCAGTCTCCTCACTGCGAGAAATTCCAGGTTGGAGAGCAGTCAGATCAAAAGCAGACGAGCCCAGCTGAAACATGCATGATTTGCATATTCCATTAAAAAAATCAAAGGGGAGGGTGTGTAAAATATTTGCGCCCTGGAGCATAGGCAATGTATGCCCCAACAAGATGCTCCATGTAGGGCTTATGCTTATTTACTCTCATGCCTAATGACAAAAAAAGGAAAAAAAAAAAAGAAAAAAAAGAAAGAAAGAAAGAAAGGAAGAAAGGAAAAAAGAAAGAAAAAGGTGCAGTTGTGATTTTCACATCCCGAAGGATCCTGGTTCATCTGATACACAGACCATCGCCTTGAAAGGAACACAGAGAACCCTAAAACGCTCGGGCTGACATTTGGCAAATTGCTTACTTCTGAAGGTCAAACTAAATACATTCCTTGTGCAGTGGGAGGTCCCTCGTTGATAGAAATCTTTATTGCTCTCGTTCTGCTGTTGCATTTACATGCGATAGGCCCCAAACCCTGGGGAGGTGAGTGGAGGATAGATGCGCCTTGCGTTGCCAGATTTTAGGATGGCGTTGCAAAAAGCCAAAACGGCAAAGCTGAGTTTATTTTAGTCTGATTGAAACACGTGTCGTGAATTTAATTCTGCTGCTGGCTCCACTGCCATCCAGCTGGCTGGCGGTGACAAGGTCACGGCTCCTTGCCATGGTTCTTCATCTATATAAAGTGTTATTGATCCCTTTTTGGAGTGTTTTGAGATTGACAGGTGGAAAAAGAGCTGCCTGAACAATATATCATTATTGTTAGCATTAATCCTCTTTTTACTTTTTATGACCGCTGTGGCAGCCATTGACATTGTTGACCCATGTTGGGTCATGCTGGTATTTGAACACAATGTATTTGCCATTCCCAGCTCCAGCACAAGATGAAAAATAAAGCGTGGCTAATCTGTGCTCCTGATGGTCCGTGAGGATGTTCTGCTGACCCACTCTCTGAGGATGTTCTTCCAGCCCTAAGAATGACTCCACCTTCCTCCTGTTGCATTTTCCCCTCTGCAGCAGCGCTGTATTGATTTGCTTAAAGGCAATGGCTGAGTTGCTCATCATTTATTGAAAACCAGCTGGGTGGTTTTTGCTGACTCCCACTCCTCGTGCAGCTCACATTAATAGCGATCGAGTGCCAGCAACAAAACGTTTTGGAGAATACCATCCCTCTCACAAAGCATCTTCCAAGAAAAAAAATAATGCACAGGAAGAGTGCACCTTGAGACACCAAGTGTTTTAGCTTTGGTTTATTTGCTTTTTTCCAACAGCCTGCCTTTAAGGTACATCATTTCTGGCATCAGGTTTCCTCACGTAGAGACCATTTAAGTACTTAAGGCGCTCTCTATGTACTCAGCCAAATGTTTTGCCAAGAAACCTAGAATTTCTTTGCTTTAAAGGCATAAAGTCTTCCACCTAAGTCTTAATTATAGGGTTGAATACACAATGAAACTGCAGCTAAGTCCCTACATGCATGGAATGTAACACCACTCCACTGCACCTCACCTGAAAGACAACTTATAAAAAAGCCATAGATGAATAATAAACTGGAAGGACACTAATAAGAAAAGGGAAAGGATTTGTTTTTTTTTCAATAATAATCCAACCCTCCAGTAAGTAATTAACCTTTTTCAGATTACGCTCCTCCTGACAAAAAAAAAAGATCTCTGTCAGGAAGTGACTCCCACTGGGAAACCCACTTCCAGAAAGTGTGGTTTCAGTGGTCTAGACCATCTGCTTGTAGCTGCAGGAAGAGCGACTCCGAATCTGTCTACATTCAGATCACTCTGACATGAGCCCTGCAGCAATCCCAAAGCTTGCCCTACCTGACCCTGGTGCACATCCCTCAGGAAGAGGAAGCCCAGAAGCCATCACTGCTGGGTCACATCTCTGATGCTGTGAAGAACATCACTGCTGGAGGTGGTGGGAGGTTTGCGCAGGTTTCGTGTGGGTGTGAGGTCAAACCTTTAGGGACATGATTAGTGGGCATGACAGGGATGGGTTGGCAGATGGACCAACTGTAATGACTCTATGATTCTATGATTTTATGATTCTGTTAGCAAGGCAGCATCTGAGCAGGGGCCATGGTGGCTCTGGGAATACAGCAAAGTTGACAGTTCATCCAAAGGAACCCTGGTGCACAGGAGAGCCCTGGGCAGTGCTCTTGTGTCCATGCTCTGTCCAGCTAGGAGCACGGTGACACCATATCCACCCAGACCCCAGCTTCCTGCTACCAGGGCTGTGCCATGGGGTCTTGATGGGAGAAGACAATGAGGGTGAAAGATTGCTCCGTTCTGGAGAAGTGGGCAGGATGTCTGTTCTCTACTTCCTGGAGTGGAACGCCTTGGAAACACAGGGCTGCTCTCCAAAACTTGTCCACATCAGCCAGCTTTGGATTTTCCACCTGATGGGTGATGTGCAAAGAGCCTAAAACATAGCCGAACTTCCCCAGCGAGTCCCCACCATGGCTGGGTCATCATGGACAGAGGCAGGAGGACAACAAACAATGAGATCAAGCCAATGTTGCTGTTACTTCAAGAGAAATGTGCACTGCATTGCTAGGCAAGGGAAGAAGCCTCATCAAAGCATACCTGAAAGGAGGGAACATTCTTCACCCAGAGCGTATAATCTTCATTTTTAACCTGTAGTTCTTTTTTCCATTGGAAGATCAAATTATCTGCTTTAGCTCCATCTCCAATTAAACGTTCTTCTTTTTTCCTTTTTCCAAATGGCAAATTCCTGCAAATTTAAACAAGTCGGATCACCTGGCAGAATTAATTTTTAGTCAGGACATGCTTGTCATTCCAAACAAATTAGGTATCCAAAAGGGTGAGTTCAGCCGCATTTCTGAGCACCAACAAAAATGAGCAGTAACAATCTGCACTGGGCCCAAATTGGTGCACTCAGGCGACAGCAGCTCCAGTGCATACCAGCATCTCGCTGAATCAAAGAGTAAACATCCATTGTAGCAGTGCCTGGGCATCTGCTGCCACGGGTCTCTGAAGTGATGTTTAACAACCTTGTCAGGGAATGTGTGTGCTGTACTCTTACATTTTTAAGAAAGCATAATAGTGCTTTTGTCTTCTGTTTTTTCCTGTGCAGCAAGTTGCAGCTAGTCTTCAAACTGAGCTTAAAAGCTTCACTTATTACACTGGATAGTTCCCTTGCCAGCTCTCTGCTGTTATTTTTTTTTTTTCCTCCTCAGCTGGGTGTATCAGCAGATATCAAGCTTTTTTTAATTGCAGTAATTGATAGTTTGCAAACCAGTTGTGTGTGCGTGTGTGTGTGTGTGTGTGTGGAGACTCTCAGTCTCCAGTTCATTGAGCCTCATGTATAACATCATCCCAGACCTAGAAAGAATTGCAGTGCTCCTTTCAAAGGTCCCTGATGCTTAGCATCTCCTTATTCAACTGGGAAGTTCACCAGGTGGCTGCCTCTTGGTGCCAAAGTCCTGCTAATGGCAATTATTCATTTGGAACGGTTAGGGAGAAGTCGGAGTTCTTAGATGACTTTTTGGTGCAGATTTTTCATAGTTCCATTCTTCTTCTGAACCAGTTTTAAACACTGGAGAACAATGTTCTGAGCACAAGAGTAGGATTCATCTCACCATGCTTTTGACTTTCACATGGTTGATGTGTTACAGCTGCATAGGGCATTTTAGAGAAGGATGCATGTAATTGGCTTTAGGCATCTATTTTTCCATGAGATTAATCCTGTTTGAAGCCACTGACACTGAAGAGACAGCAGCATGCTAAATGGCAGCCAGCTAGATGGAGGTGCCTGGAGCTGGGGAGATGAATTTCACCCTAGGTGCCATTCAGGTGTTGAATAGGTTTACCAGCCAACTGTTTTTGCTGCAAAGTTTGTAGGAAAATTAGTCAGGGAGCTGGAGGAATTGTACTCTAGGCAAGAAGCATTATTATCTCCTGGCAGTAAGTCTCTGGGAAGTGAACAATTAGGAAACTATATGAATATTAGAATCCTCATGGCTCCTAAGGTGCTTGTTGACTCTGCTAATATCTAAATGGACTGGAAGATATACAATGGGCCTCACTAAAGGAGATGAGCATAAGGAGTTAGGGAGTCTCTGGTAAGCTGATTTTACTTGCCTCTGAAGTCTCTAAAGTGCCATCATACTGCTGTGGAGCTGCAGGAGGGGTAGATCCACAGCTTTTGGTCTTCCAAAACCATCTGAGTGCATCCTTGCATGTACTGCCTTGTGAGCATCCAGAAAGATGGGCTCCCCATTCATCCACTGCATGCCATAAACATGAAAAAAAACAAACCTCGCAGGGTGGACACTGAAAAAAGGTGAGATGAAGGATGAGAAGACATAAACGGGAGGATGGGAATGAGCTCCTGAGTTGGTAATTTACCCTACAACGTGCTGGGAATGGGACTGAATTTCATCTCTCATGATGGGTGCTTTGCCCCCCAAACCCCTCCTCTCCCCTCTGGACAGGGATTTGCTGACTCCATACACACATCCTCTGTTGCCACATGCTGCCAGCACTCTGTGATCCCATGCAGGGACATCACTCTGTGCCCCAGGGATGGATGCCTAGCTAAGTCCCAGATAACCAGTACCATAAAAGCCTGTTGCACATCACGTCACAGCACTAAGGCCAGCAGCTTGGGCTCTGAACAAGTGCCCCCTGTGAAGATAACCCCTTCCTATCCCACAGCACTTACTATTGAAACATAAGAGCATAACGGGTGACAGGTGTACACAGACAGCCAGGCTGGAGGGAAGAACACAGCAAAAAAGGAAACCAAGAAATGCATGCAGCACTGATGAAGCTGTAGAACCCTTTTCTTTCAGAGTATTGCATCAAAAAATGTATGTGCTCTGTGCGTTGTTCAAATAACACTGGAAGCAAAAGTGGATCAGCTCTAACCATTGATTCTGGCATGGATAAACACTGGTAACTCATACAGACTTTTGTCCCGTGCAGGAGATCCCAAATCAGATATTTTTATTTAAATGACACTTCTGCCCTTACGGCTTTTCTCTCCAGCTGTCCCATGGAGGACTATGTTCTATATCCGTTTGTTTACCTACTCTGCTGTAGGAACCGTTCCTATGACAGCTCCTGTTAGAGAGCACACCTGCACTCCTGAAACCCTGTGCTCCTGGGTTCAGAACTCAGTCACTCATCTCAATGGGCTGAGACCTGAATCATTTATTAAAAAAGGACAAGCAAAAGTCTTCGTAGAGCACTGAGAGCTGCCTATGGTGAGCTGCATCTAGAGGATGCGAGCTTGGGATGGCAATTTCCAAAATTCCTTCATCTGTCAGTGCGCAATGCAATGGATTTGAAATGGAAGTTTGCAGCTGCCTCCCTTTGTTACCTGCCCATCTGATGGGAAGTAGGTAGGACCCCTGGGCTTGCTGCAGCAGGTACTGTACAAAAAAGACAGGAGGCTGCCCAGGGTTTAGAGTAACATCACAGGCTGAGTTTTTATTCTACATTTTATAAGGGCATGTAGCGACAGGATGAGGGAAAATGGCTTTAAACTGGAAGAGGGCAGATTTAGACTAGATGTTAGGAAGAAATTATTTACTCTGAGGGTGGTGCGACACTGGAACAGGTTTCCCAGAGAGGTGGTGGATGCCCCCACCCTGGAAGCATTCAAGGCCAGGCTGAATGGGGCCGTGAGCTTCATCAAGCACAAGATACTGGAGAACAAACCCAGTGAGGATCTGAAGCTCCCCTCTAGCATTTTGCTCGTCATTCCTCGTCACTCGTGAGTCCCATGGCAGGTGTAAGTGACGAAGAAAAACACCAATTGTCTAAAATTCCACTTTCTGTTTTTTAGCTCCTCCCTGATAGGATTCACGATGCATCTCCTTTGATCTTGTCTGCAGCTGAGCAGCCATGCCCAGGGCTGACCTTGCACACTTCATACAGGCAGCTGCCAGCAGGTGGAAGAGCAAATGCCACCTCTGTAAATAGAATATTCCACCTTAGAAGAACAAATTTGTGCTCCTCACTTTATATTTTGCCTGCACACAGCTCCATCTCAAGAACACAAGACACCTTGATAGGCACTTGTTCTGGAGTCCTTATTTCAGGAGTGATACAAACCCTACTCCCCTATAAAAACCACCTTGGGAAAATGATACTTGTGTATTAGCATCAAAATCACACATCTGTGTGGAAATGGTGGCCCAGCAAGCTGCTAAAGCAAACAGTGGCAGCGATACCCCTTGACTCGCCCTGTAACTCAATACAGCACTACTCTTAGGATAGATTCTTTGCAATGCCATCACCAGAGAAACCACCAGGCTCTGCTGGAAAACTAATCCTGAGGGTGAGACCTCCATCAAAGGAGAGCAGGGCTCTCTGCAAAAAAACACCCCTATCTCCTTTAAAAATTAAATGTTGTGTTCCTCTGCATGGACACTGCATTGCACCCCAGAGAACCACGCATCTCATGTCCCCAAATGGGGCAAACTCCATCCCAAGGTGCTCCAGATATGGAGGGACATCCAAAACCATACCCATATAGATGGAAAGAATCCGTTCTGTTTGCATAGCTCTGTATTTTCAATTTGCAATATTTAATTGGCACCTACTCCTTGAGAGACACTTGGAAGTCAGTGCAGCATAGTCTTGGAGATCTTACAGCGTGGGGAGGACCGCCAGGGTTCAATGGGAGCGGTGCAGTACGTGTGTTGGGGGTAGCTGCCCCTCTGCAGCCTCTCAGAGGCTGCCACCTCACCGGGGTTATTTTTAGTGAGGCATCTGCGGTGACAGTCATTTTTTCAGTATTTAGGAAATGCTTGTGCTCTCCTCTGGTTGGCTGCCAGGTGCTACTGGGAAACATTTGTTGGGATTATTTTCGGCGCTCCCACCACCAGGGCACCCATCAATCATGCCTGTGGAGCTGCTTCATGTCCGCCCTGACCAGGGCAGCCTCGCAAAGCCCTCTCCTCTCTGGGAAGAGAGTGAGGAGGTTCAAGGCAGGCATGCAGAGCATAGTTTAAATTAATTCCAGGCTTGGCTGAGCCAACCCGATCCTGCAGCAAAGCCTGGGGAAAGGAGTGATGTTCGATAGGAATGAGCCCAGGCTGCAGCTTTGTGATGAAGGCTTCTCCCAAAATGGTTCCCAGGAGGGAAGCGGGTGGGCAATGGAAGTGCTACCCTCCCTCCAAGCAGAGGTTTTAGTGAGAGGGAATGGCTTCTTCCAAGAAGCAGCTCCCAGTTGGCTTCTTGATGGAGAAAGCAAAATGCATTAAATAATCACTTGTAATTATGTAAGACACTGGTGACCAGCAGAGAGCGAAGAGTTTTACTCTGTTATTAATGAAGAGCTGCTAAAACCCTTACTAGGTGACACCTCAAGTACTGTGTTCAGTTCTGGGCCCATCACTGCAAGAAAGACATTGAGGCCATGGAGCATGTCCAGAGAAGGACAACAAAGCTGTGAAAGGTCTGAAGCAAAAGTCTTATGGGGGTAGTTGAGGAACTGAAGTTGTTCTGTCTGCAGAAGAGGTGGGTCAGAAGAGACAGTATCTCTGTCTACAACTCCCTGAAAGGAGATTTAGCGAGGTGGGGGTCAGCATCTTCTCCCAGGTGACAGCAATAGGATGAGAAGGAGTGGCCTTAAGTTGCACCAGGGGAGGTTCAGGTTGGATGTTAGGAAGAATTGCCTCTCACAAAGGGTAGTGATGCATTGGAACAGGATGCGCAGGGAGACGGGTGAGTGTGTCCCTGGAAATGTTCAAGAACCTTGGAGATGTGGCACTGAGGGACATGGTCAGTGGCCATGGTGGGGGTGGGTTGTGGTTGGACTAAATAATCTTAGTGATCTTTTTCAACCTTAATGATTCTATGATTCCATGATTCTTTTAAATGAGATTTTTTTTTTTTTTTTCAATTATTTAGGCCGTGGCAGAAGCATGGCTTTAGCAAACCCTCCCATCAGCACTGGATTCACTTTCTCCCAGATTACATCACCTCTCCCCTCCCATGTCTGCAGCAAGGTCAGCCTGAGAATGCACCTGCAGGGAAGCTTCTTGCCCTCACTTCTAGACCCAGTGCCAGTGACAAGTCCCAGGGGGTCTCAATCTTGGGCAGCCCACCTGGGGGATGGGAGGGCTGCAGTGTCCTTATCACCAACACTGTATGTGGGCTCTCACCTCCTGTGCAGACTCCTGGGGACAGGCTGGAGGCACAAGGAGTTGTTTCAGGAAAATCCACGCTTGAAGAAATGGAGAGGGTTTCCTGGATGGCCAAAACCATAGAATCATAGAATCAATAAGGTTGGAAAAGACTACTTAGATCATCTAGACTGACCATCCACATACCACCAATATTGCCCACTGACGGTGTCCCTCAGTGCTACATCTCCACGGTTCTTGAACACCTTGAGGGATGGTGACTCCACCACCTCCCTGGGCAGCCTGTGCCAATGCCTCACCACTCTTTCTGAGAAGAAATTCTTCCTAATATCCAACCAGTACATCCCCTTCTGCACCCTGACATCCCTAACAGGGAACCACAGCCAGAAGCCACTCTGGCCACAAAAGCAATTGTTGAGGGTTTCTCTCTTTCTCCCTTCCTACCATTGTGCCTCAATATTCTTAAAACTGCATTTTAATCTCCATGCTTCTGTTTGCTGCTGTTATTTTTTTTTCACAGGGATATATATGCATTTATCAAAGTACTGGTGACTGTAATGATATCTTGTGAATAATATCATTAACACTTACAAAGCTATGGCAGCAAATTAAAAATGATTTACAGAGGAAATCTGGACTCTGTTTAAAAGAGCTGATAAGATACAGAATTTTGCAATTGGTGTTTGAGGCAGAAAAAGATCTGAAATTTCCCAGCTACAGTGCTGGTGATGGCTAGCACTCCCCTGTGTTGTATCTCCAGTTTCAGCTCCTGCCCTGTGTGGGCTCAGAGGACATCTTTCTATGAAACTGCTCAGAGGAGTTTTTACATTTCCTTGATGGTGATGATTTGTTGATCTCCAGCATTACGCCTCACAGCAGAGGCAGACAGGGGGCAGTCAGTTTAGTTGTCTTGCTTGTGCCAAGAAAGATTTTAGATGCAAATCCCCTGCAGCTGATGTGTTTACGATTCAAGTGGGTTTGCAGATGTCCTTTTAGCTGCATGTGGCCATTGTCACACGCCAATCACTGCACTACTCCTGATCAAAATCACTGAATCAGCCAGTCTCTCTCTGTAAAACACCCATGCAAGTGTCTGAGAAGTATCTGCGTCACCTTTCCAAACCTGGTGCAGTCTTCATCACCTCCCCTCTACTTTGTTCTCAAGAGGAAGGGAGTAAGAGGAAATAAGTTGTCTCCTCTGTCCTCGGCCCAGACAGTAGGAGGGGTTTTAAGAAGTGGAAATGTCCTTGCTGAGCCATATCCCCTTACCAAACCTCAGACTGCCCCTCCCTGGTTATCGTTCCACCTGGGATTTTTGCTGAACTAGTAAGAAAGTAGTTCTTATCAGTCTCACTCTGCCCCTCCTTGAATGCAGGGTTGTGGAGATAGCCAGGCTTCTTCCCAGGGCTTCCAGAAATAACAGATCTGCAGCTCATGTGCACTCTAGCAAAGGTGTCAGATGGTGGCTGAGACCCATCTGTACCTGGTCACTTCGTGATGCTCTTAAATGAGAATTTTTCATTTGGAAACCTTGAAGCCCTGCAGCGAGAAGCCCTACTGGTTTGAGTTTTCCATTTTCTGGGGAATAGGAAATGTTTCTGGAGTATCTATGTGGGCACAGGCACTGCCTCCCTGCTCTCTGTGGTGTCTAACATATTCTCAGCACCAGTTGCAGGTGGCATCCAGGGCAAATCTGCTTCAAGAAACCATCATTTTAGGATTATTAATTTGCGACAGCCTTTTCTCCCAGGGCAGGGCTCCTGAGGTTGCACAGCTCCTCTGGAGTGCTGCCTGCAGTTTGTGTGTGGTCATCCACTGGTAAATTCACTCCCTAGAACCGCTCATGGTGGGTTGAATTAAAAAATGGTAGCATTCTTTATTCCTGGAATGATGAGTCTATTTATTTTTTAAGTTTTGTGTGTTTGTTGGAGAAATATTGAAAACACTCAGCTATATACCAGTGTGAGGGAGAAATTCTATGCCTTTCTACATGTGAACACCCTTGCAGAATGGCTGCTTAGTAAAGACAAGATGTGTGCATTTGAACAAGTTTCCATAGTCAAGGGAATCTCCCAATGGACTTCAGAAGGAGCTCTGTATGGGTGAAATTCCAGTGTTCACCAATGGTGAAAGACATCATTCTTATATTTAGTTCTCCAGGTTACATAAGGAATCAAATTTTTTTACATTAAATAATTTTTAGTTCTGAGCTATCCTCACAAAAAATTGTGTGTACATATGCATGTGTGTATGGGTGTGTGTTGCATGTAACCCTGGTGACTGACTGGTCTGGAGCCTATACATAGGAAGACTTCAATCAAGATTAGTTAAAATGTAATAAATCTAAGTAGGCAGACATGGTCTGCCCTGGCTATTAATAGCAGCAGTGGGGAACTCAACAACTGCTGGTTGCTCAAAGGGCTTAAATGGATAAAATGAAACAGAAGGTATACGTTTTATTATAGGGTGTCACAGTGTTATCAGATGCATGGAAATCATCCTTGCAATGCTACTGCACCACTAAATCTTGCATGTGGGCTGAATGAAGAGGATTATTTTCAATATCCTTTTGCTCATGCTGCTGTCACAGCTTTTCCATATTTGACTTTGGGAAAAGAAGAAAAAGGGTTGCAAAATGAAGAGTCATGGCAACACTGACTGCTAGTACCAAGTCAGATAATTCATGAGATGCTTTTGTTGGTATGTCAGAAGAAGCTTCCAAGCCAGCAGAGATCCTTTGCAGGTATATTTGGTTTTATATCCATTTCAAAGAGAAAAGGTAGATAAAGATCCTTCTGGCAGACAAGCTTATAGCACTTATGAATATGAGAGAAGAGGCAATTTGATCAAGTGCATTTAGACCTGGATTTTATTTTCATTTCTTTATACTGCCTGACTCCAGTCTGGATGCTTTTCTTTTAATTCTGCATACCTTTCGTCCCCCTTGGGCGCTGGTTGTGTGGCACAGGGATAGCTTCTCAACAAACATTTATTCAAGGGCTACCCCAGTGTACTCAGCCTTCTGCAGACACTACTGGAACTGGACTGGAACTGGAACAAACAATGGAAAACAAAACCTAATTTTCATTGCTTTCTCCTGTCTCTCCCCCTCCCCCCCAAAAAAAAAACCAACATATATTAGGACATCAAAACTGGGGCGCATTTGTTTGACTGCAGCTATACCACTTCCTTTAAAAGCTATTAGAGGTTTCCAAGTTCCCTATTTATCTTCCAGTTTCCAGACTCACTGTATTATGGAAGATGGTAAATCATAATGCTGATGGGGTGTTTTCCTTTTTATTGGTACAGTGTTAAATCATGTCCATCTCACTTATGTTTTCTACATGAACCTATGAGTCAGGTTTCTTAGACTTCCAGGCTTGAATGTGGGCCTACATGTTGAACCTTTGATACAGTGACCCTTTCAGATGGTGTAGCTCCCTGATGATCTACAGCAATCACAGGGAAATCCAGTTATGGCAACTGATGGAACAATGAAAACCCATGAAAGTTATCTTGGAGGACATAGGCTCCCCTTGAAAGGCTATTTGTTCACTTGATGGGCTCTACCAGCCATAATGGAGTGTGTCTGGAGTGTTCTGAGAGACAACTCAAAAATAAGAAGTAATTTCTCCCCATCTACTCTGTCCCTTTGCAATCAGAGGGAGTTCTTGCTATGAAGTCTTTGGTGTCCTCCCTCCAGCTATGACTACTGTCTAGAGCTGCCAGCTCTCCAAGGATTAGCTGTTAGTCTCTCTGGAACTTCCCATCACACAGCAGTCTGAATGACACCAGAAAGGGAAAAACTGATTGTCCTTCTATGGACTGATGGGGAAGTCCTGTAGTGCCCACCAACTGCTGGCTGACTGCCTTCTCTCCAGCCATCTGGCCTCTGAGTCTATGAAGGCAGGCAGTAACAGCTGAAGCTGGAAAACAGAAGCAGAGAAAGGCAGAGGAAGACATTTGTGCTCACAGAAACTGTTCTGCTGGATACAGGTGTTGTATTTCTTTGGCAACAAATGTCAGACATTTGTAGAATGATAAAACATTTGTAGAGTGATAGAACTAAAAACAAATCCCACTATGATGAAGATAGATGCATGAGAAATGCTGAATTTGTGTTGTAAAAAAACCCAACCAATTCAAATATTAAAACTGAAATTAAAATATTTGAAATACTGTTTTCTTCCTTATTTTTTCCCTTTTACTCATTGTTTCAAGTCCCCTTGTTTCTCACCTGTCACTCAATGTCAGATAGATTTTATGATAGGCAAGGCTGTACTTTCTTTTTCCCTTCCTTACAATCCTCTGTTCTCCCATCTCATTTTTCTTCTGGTCGCTATGGGTGCAAATCATCTGACGCAATTTCAGCCATCTGAGAGTTATCCCTTTACTCTCGCTGGTCTTCTGTGCTCATTTTACGATGGGCAGAGAGAGAGAGAGAGAGACCCAGCTGGTGATTTATCCCCTGCTCTCTAGGAAGAGGCAAAAAACTGAGCTTAGCTTTCACTAGCAAAGAAAGAGGGTGATGAGTGCTGTCATCTGTGACTTTGAATAACAGCCCATTACTGAACTTGAAAGGGGAAATGGGAGTATAAAACAAAAGCATGCTATGATTCCAAAGAAACAAAAATGAAATCAAATTTCTGCCAAAAAAAAAGGAGGGCTTTTTTTGAATTACTCAACATTTTCCCCTGAAGTACTGAATTTAGGGGACAAAGATCATTTCAAGCAAAAAAGACAAATCAGTTCTGGTACAATTATAGATATTATTTTTCTAAAACTCCTCAAGATGCAGCTGGACACTTTATGAAAAGTTTGAAGTAAGAACAACCTGTAAATGAGAGCAAAAACCTCTCAGTAAAATTCAATTAGGAGTGAGTTTGTCATAGACCACAAAGCAGGCATGCACTATAGCAAGGCAGAAACTATCACAAGCTGCAGGAGCTGCAATGACAGCAGGGGAACATGATATATGGATCAAAACATATTTTACATAGAAGTACAGTGAATTGGCTACAAGAAAAAACAAAACAGTTCAGGTACTAAACTTATCTTAAATCACACAGCACTTGAAAGATGTCCCAGTGACTTTTCAAACAAAAATAAATCTGTATAAATCACTGTATGATTAAATTGCCTCTATTTTCACCTCCCCATCAGTCCCACACCATCATTTTGCATCTCTTCATTTCTACCTCTTTGCCTCAATTAAGAGATCAAATGTGATCTGTCCACTGTTTTTCCTCATGAAACTTTAACACTCTTTTTTTTCCAGCATTGTTTTTTTATCAGAAAGCCACGGAAAGGAAGCATTTCTTTCTCCTAAAAGCACTAGCCTGGAAAGTACCTGGGACATGATTATTGCAGGCTCATTTCCCCCTCTGAACATTAATAGAGATGCTCAGATCTAGCCTGGGAGAAGGAACTCCGTTACTGGGGTTCTGCAGATGGGAACTGAGTCACAGAGTGGCAGCATGATGACCAAATCCCAGACTGTGACCCAAGTCAAAGTCCACCAATGGGGATTTTCCCTTGGTTGAGTAGTTCTGACATCAGAGTTGGCCAGAATTGGCAATAAAACAGTAATTATGACTCCCAGGCCATACTGCCATGATCCCTTCTCCTGCAAAGTGATTCCCTTGGTGCTGATGCCAGAGCTGAGGATTGCATACAGGTAGCCAGCAGACCAGGTGGCAATTAGACAAAGAGTGCAGGATCAGATCCTTCAGGACATATGCTAAGGTCAGCAAACCAGGAAATGGAGGAAAGAAAGCAATGATTTATCTCTGTAGAAAGAATAATTTAAGCAACATTACCAAACATAGCTTTAGGAACTGGCCAATGACACTCTTGCAGGTCTTCACTACTGCATTGAACTGCTTATAAATGATGTATACATACATCTTTATGTACTTCTCAAGCTGCAAATAATCTACATCAGTGATCCCAGTGTCATTTACTTGCATTAATGTGATTTATTTTTCAATTTCAGACACAATGCAATACAATTTGCTTACAGCTGGAATAACAAGCAAGGTTTTAGCCCTTAAATTCACCCAAAGGGAGCAATTTAAGATAAATTGACATTAGCCTGGAGCACTCATCACAGCATGACAGAGCCCCTTGAAAATGAGAATAAAAAATACAAATCTGCCCTCTGTGTCATCTGTTACACTGTGTCATCAGCTGAGTCTAGCCTCTAGTGTTTAAATGTGAGGAAAGCAGCCCTGTGTGATTTTTACTTCCAGGCTGGCCCTTTAGCTCAGCGCAAGGATATTATTCTGTCAAATAACTCTGGTGTAATTTGAACTTCACTGGCAGAGTAATCCTCATTTTTTCTCTCTCTTTCTTTCTTTTTTTTTTTTTTTTTTTTTTTTTTTAAGAGGACAACCTGATGGAAAGAGCTGCAGTCAGCAGGTGGGCTTGTGGCAAAGAAAAGAAAGAGCAAGGCTCAATTATAGCCTTGAACATGGCTGCTCAACTGTGTATCAGATAACCTCCAATTCCCTTAAAATCTGTCACTACCCCACAGTTGCTATGCAAGGGTGAGCGAGAGGTTGCTCAGTTCATGTTCGTGGTTGGGCCAGGTGGGTGATGCCTTTTAAGGAGAAGTAGGAGTAGGAATGCACTGGGAACGAGGGTGAACAGCTCGATCATTTCTGACATAACAAAATGTACCTGGCGATTCCGCAGCTCTGGTTTTGTCTGAAAAGGCTGTGACAATGCCAACAAGGGAATCTTTCCCTCCCTTTTAAATTTGCCTTTAGAAGCTGGTCTGTTTCAAAGTCCTGATGGTACCAACATCTAGAGGGCAAAGAATGGGTCTGGTCTAGGAAGAGCTTGCTTTCTGCTGGATCCAACCCCCTTCTGAATATTGGCAGCATCATATGTTTTTCTGTGCATTATATCTCTCTGTGCAATCCTAAGAAGTAGGACTGACTTCTCCCCCACACTGGCTGTACGAACATCCTCGTTTCAGTGCAACCCCTAGTGGAGGGCACAGAAAGCTGAGGGCTGATTTAACTGCTCAGGCAAAAGCATTGGAGGGAAATACCTAAAATTGTCTTCTTACTCCAGGGGTACATGAAGGGCACTTTGATGAGAGAATAAACATACTGGTTCCTCATCTCACCTCCATAAAGGATCCCCTGAACCTCATCAGTAATCTGGCTGATCTGGCCACTGCTGTTATCTCACCAGATCGTTGTGTTCATCAAAGCAAACTAAACTCACTTCCCTACATCACCTCCTGCCATCTCACCTGACAGCAATTTGAGTTGCACTCCCAAGCCAGCCAATGGAAAAGAGACCAGCCAACATCACTGAATATGGAAACAACACTTGGCCACATCAAACTCACAGCTGAGTTGTACATACATGGTCTTTCCAGATCCAGCTTCTTCTGGTGTTCATTTGTCAGGATTGCACAAGAATTTTCACTGGGCTGACAACAGCATCAACCAGCAGCCAAAGGAGTGCAGGGGTGGAAGGGCTGGGAAAAGAGGGTCAGCACCCTCAGCAGAATGAACTCTTCTTTGTGTGGAGCAGGAGCTCTGAGCCTGGTGTCACTGTACCAGCCAAAACTCCTCTGTTGTATCACAGAGCCAGATTATGCTGTAGAAAACTAAAGACAAAGCAGCAGGAAGTTGAGTGAATGAAGAAAAGTTGAGAAACACATGAAGAAAGAAAAGAGTAATTGGGCACATCTCTTATGAGGTATTCACAGACAAAGCTGTCCACGTGCTGGATGCTTTCCAAGTGCCCTGTAGAGCAAGGCCCATTCATAGCTGTTCTTCAGCAAACCTTTTTAAAAGATTGTAAAGAAGACGAAGTCCAGCTCAGAGACCAATGAATAACACAGGCAAAACAAACACAACAAGATAAATACTTTTTAATGCCAAGAGACCACTAAATTCTTCAGTGCCAAGAACTGAAGCTGTATTTTCAGAAGTTATTCAAAGGCTTGAGATATTGGGACATAAAAGACTTATGACTGCCACTATATAATGGGACAGCTGAAGTCAATGACGGCTGCCAGCTGTTCTCATTCCCCATCCTGGTGAGGCACTATTGCAGAGGAAGCTGAACAAGACATCTGCTTGTTTCAGGCATTGTGTTTTTAACTCCATATGAGTCAAGAGCATTAGGTTCCTTCTTTTGAAGATGAGGTGTAAGTACTTGAACCTCCTAGCTGTGTATAAAAATACTTACCAAGAGCCAGACATGGAGTTATGGGGCAGTGACTCACAATTGCCTGTTATTCGCTAAATATTTTGATGTTATACTAAGCACTTCTTTTGTTCTCCAGTGCCCTCCAAGGAGAACTACTGCTAACACATTTTGAGAGATGGTGTCTGTCCCAAAGCACTTGGAGTCTGGACAGGCAAAACAAAGTATGTGGTGTGATAACAGAGGGGCAGAGAGGTAATTTGCCCAGGGTCATAGCATTAAAACTGAGACTGGTCCCCCTGATGTCCCATTCTCTATTTTTGGCCACTCAGTTCAGATGCTGTCTTATCCCTAGCCATGGAAAAGGGTACATGAAAAACAAATGTTGGTATCTGTTTATAGGAATATTTTAGAGTCAATAGTTCTCAGAGTTCTTTGCTCCAAGAAGAGATGTTTGTAGTCGTTGATCCCATTTTTATTTCTTCTCTTCCATCCAGAAATGATAGTTTACCTGCATAGGAGGAGATTCATCATGACAGTGCTCAAGGTAGATCCTACTATGTTGGCACAATGGATTTGAAAGCTAGATGACAACTGGGCATCAGAAGTCAGCATAACTTGGAACATGAACAAAGATAACTTAAACAGCTGCGGTTTCTGGAGGTACTACTGTGTTAATATTGTTGTGCATGCTCTTGGGTAGGGGATAATCTTTCAAAAAAATGTCCTACCCTTTGCTTTTCAGTATCCTGTCTTCCAAACAAGTTTTCTGTGTTTAGTGTCAAAATTATCCAAGCTGGGTACTAAACATCTGGGTAAAAGAGATCAGCTTTAGTGTGCTGGGGGTGTAACATTACATATGTGTCACTGACCTCCAGGTGATGAGAGTGTGTTTCTCATTCTGCAGTGCATGTTGGGATGCTCAGGCCATGGATACCCCTGATCTGTCACTCAAAAGCCAGAGCTGTTCCATGGGCACAAGTCCACAGACTTTAACAGCAGAGGAGGTGAAGAGCAAACCCCTGGCTGATCTCCCCAACCCCCAGCTTTGTAATGCTATTCTTAGTTCAACCAGTGCCTGATTTTTGGGAGACACACTCATGACGTCCTGTGAAAGTGTCATATCTCCATTCCCATTCTCGTGTTGCAGAGGTTTCTCATTTTCTATGTTTCCCATTTTACCAGGAGGTGGCCACACTTAGTGCTCACTGTGAGAAATGTGGACAGAAAGTGGAGAGGATTACATCTGCTGCCTAGAAACCTTGAAAGAGGCACTGAAAACACTGGAGCTATAAGCTAGAATTTAACACCTGCCTCTAAAAGCTCTCTGTTTTATCTATAATTGGAATATTTGTCCTTGAACAGTTCAGCTATGCCCCTGAAGAGGAAGAGCACTGAGAATAGCTGAGGGCATTCTAATAGCCACTGAGCTCCAGGAAATGGAAAAAAAAAAATGTTTCTTAGGCTTTAGTGACATGCCTAAGCCTATTTTAATGCCTTCTGACATTAAAATGACTGTCTCTATATTGGAAAGATAGACAAGTTCTAGGCACAGCAAAGGGTCCAGACTCAAGATGAATATGTATTTGTGCATGCAGCCAGCTAGGAATTTAGGAGAGCCATCAGACTTCAGCTGCTCCTGGCTCAGGATGCCATGGGTAGAATAGGGTTCTCCCCCAGGGATAGGAGGCACAGTGTGTCAGGTAGGAGCTCTGCCTGGTTATCAGGTGGATTCAATTGAAAGGAAGAGTTGGATCTTGAGGCTTTTCTAAACCAAGGGGAGATGGATTGAATCCCTCAAAGACCAAGTTGGCTGGAGGTAGCTATCTGCTGTGAGGTGCAGGAGCAAAAGGCTTGATTCTTACTCTTCAGAATCTCTGCTTGAACAAATTAACATCCTCAGTCCCTCAGGCTGGGCAAGGGGGGCCTTGCCACTTCATGTTTTCCCTGGAAGGCAACTCCTGTCTCAAATGCCTCTATCATAAAGGCCTGAACCTGCAAGATCAACTGCTGGCCAGCCCTTGGGTGAAAAGAAAAATATCAGCCAAATCCCTCAGTGTAGACCTCAGTGGATCTCCTCTGGAGGTGTGCAGGTGCCTCAGCAAATACCCTTGTACAGACATGAGGAGAAACCCACCATAGTTGTTTACCCAAGATCTGGGCATTCTGGGGACCTGAGCACCAGTTCCAGCCCTCTCTGCTTCACACAGGACCCCCATCAGTGGTGAGAAGCCAGCTGAGCCCATGGCCCCATTGCTGCTGCCAGCTGCGTGCCAGTGGGCCTGCCTGGCCTTGCAGCTGTTTTATCATTTTAATTAAGCTCTGCAAACACGGAGATGTTAAGGCAGGATTCATGCCTCTGGTATTTGCTCTTGGCTCTGGCGAGGACAGGCTCCTTGGATGCCAGGAAGGAGCACCATGGTGCTGGCACAGACCTGGCACACACCAGCATCCCTGGGCCTGACTTCTGCTGGTTGGTGAGCAAGTGAAAAATTGAGTCCTGTGAACCAGTACAGCACTGTTGAAAGCTGTTAATTGTCCTCCCTCCAAAGCAATGTGGGGGCTGAATACAAGGTTGCTTTGCACTAGCCTAGTGGGTTTCTCCTCCAGCCCCCACAGTCTGTTAAGGCTCTTCCCAGCAGGGAATCAGCAGGCACAGGTGCAGCCCATCCCTACAGCCCCTTCCATGATGGCCATGTCTGCTCTCTTGGCCCACCCATGCAGTCTGGAGCACTTCCTGCTGGCACCAGCCATAGGGTCAGGTGGAGGGTTCAATCATCTGGAGGCCTAGCACTTCCCAGAGGAGGCCTTGGGGAATGCATTCCAGGGCAGTCGTTCCTCCACAGGGTTTCTTGGTGGCTGCCTCAGGCCAGCCCTGGTGCTGGGCTAACTCTGCTTCATCCCAGGACAACATGGAGTCACACTGCTAGAACCAGTCACAACTTCAGCACTGAGTGGGAAGGAGTCGTGCTCTGTGTCACACCTCATAGAATCATAGAATCATTAAGGTTGGAAAAGACCACTAAGATCATCTAGTCCAACCATCAACCCATCAAATTCCATCGGTGATCCATTTCTGTATTTCATATAGAGTTGTACACATCATATAAACACCACTTGCTTGTGTCATCAGAAATACGACACCGAACTCTCACCATCCCAACACATGAGAAATTTTGGAGGAGCATCCTTGGCTGAAGTTAGCAGAGCTGCTCCGACTCTGTACCACTGCAGCTGAGAATGCAGTTTAGACCAGCTTGTTTCCAAGCAGCCTTGGTGCACCTCAGTACCGTGAGAAGATGATGCATGGCAAGTGTGCCTTTTTCCCTCATGTGTCATCTTCGTCCCTGCACAGCTCTGTTTAGCCTCCCGGGGTTTTCTAGATACTTTTGATTGATTTTTATTGCCGATGAAAGATTTATATTGTACTTACTGTCATGATTTGGCTTTTAATTGTTTTCTTTTCTAGGAAATGACTTCAAACTTTTCGTTGTTGTTGTTTGAAAAGTTAGAACAGTTTATTTCCCATTGGGTTTCCTCAAAAGAAATGTCATTGATAGGACACTGGTTTCTGCCCCCACAATTTTAATGGCTTGTACAAACTTGTCTATATGTCAAGTGTTTTCTACCGGAATAAGAAACGTATTTAAAGAAAAAAAAAAAAAGGAAGATGAAAGAAAATGAAGTGTAATAAAAAGTATAGCTAAAGGGTCTTGAGCGGTATCTCCATATCAAGAGAAGTTACATCACCAGGGAAAACATCAGATATTGTTTTACAGTTCTTCAGTCACTATCCTTATTAGCAGCACTGTTATAGCACTGGCGCAGCATCAGCTCAGGGCCACGGAAGCAGAAGGGCTCAGGGGCAAAAAGTGTGGTGGGGGGCCTGGCCTGGCCTGGTGGAAGGAAAAAAACTCATATAGAAGGAACAGCTGTGTTTTTGGGAAAAGATGTTTTAGAAAACTCTTTTCTTGTTTCTTTCATGTCTTCACGTGTTCTCACTACCACCAGTCAAATTCTGCCCACTTGTGTCAGAAATGACCCAAAACACAGTGGATGCCGGTAGCTTGCTAACCCACGGGAGAGGGACATGCTGAGTCCAACTTGGCCTTCAGCCACAGGCAGCACCCCCCTCCTGCTCTGCCAAGGGGCCATGGAAAACGTAAGTGCTTAGATAGAGGAGTTGCTTAGATCCTGTCCATGGCAGAGAGGTGAGAAGTGGCCTCCTCCAGGAGGAGGAGTACACCTAATGGATTGTACTGAGAAGAAAATCCCGCTTTTCTTTGGAGGCTCATCTACCAGCGACAGACAAAGACTGGTCTGACTCAACGTGTTCCCTTTAAAATAGGTTACTCCAGGTGGGTTGGCAGAGCTAAATCCGACCATAGGTAGATATTTTTGTAAACAAATTATGAAGAAGAAAAAAAAGAGACCAACCCCCTTTTCTAGGAAGCCACCCACTTTTTGCATGCCAGCTGCTCCATTGCCTGGAAGCCTTCCAGACAAAGTGCAAAAAAGTTTCTGGATGAACTGCAAATTAATTCAGCAGCAGTTCATTTGTTTTCTTTAGGTGCATGTACCAATTCCAATAAAGTTAGCACATGATATTTGCTACTAAGAACAGTTTATAAAACACTACAGGAATTTATAGCCTCCATGTTCTGCATGCATAGAGGCCTGATTTGAGTTTCAAGAAAACAAATACTCCAGCACAATTTAAACCCAGTCTTATGAATGTTTCATACATTACCATCAAGGGAGCACATAGCGCAGCCTTACTTATACCACACCAGCTGGTACCCAGGAATATGGCTTTGGCACTTCTCAGGGGAAGGAATCACACCAGTGTTCACACAGAAACAAGAAAATACAAAAGGGTTGATATTCGTATTGTTTTGCATGGGTTGGACCTTCAGGTGATCTGTGCCGTTGGAGCTCCACTGAAATCAGCAGTACCACTACAATGCACCCCATGTGGAAGATCCACTTTAAGAAAAATAAGAAATAAACGTAGATTAAATGTTAGCATTTTACATATAAGTTTCCAGATAAAATCCCTGCACCCCACTGCCTTATTTTTAGATAGATCCAACATCCAATTTACAGACCAATTAGGAGATTAATTTATAATGGTATTTGTATGGAAGTGTATGGATGTAGATACAGTTCTACAAAAAGCTAACATGTTGACAGGAGTACCATAGGACCAGACCACTTTACTGGCACACTTTTGGACTTCACCCACTCACCACCAGAAACATCTCTTCTCCAGATCAGCCAAACGCTATTAGATCATGTTTAACCCCTCACACTTCATGGTTCTGGGACAGCGTATGGACTGGATCACTCCCAGTTAGCAGCTGATTAGATATGAATATAGTCTTTCCACATGTGCGTTTACCTATTTTGCATTCAGAATGAGATGGACATATTATCTGTCAGAATGGTCCTGAGGTTTACCTACAGCACTTCAAGAGATTCACTGGTGACCCACTTCTCTGGGTTAATCTTGCAGATGACAGCTGAGGTGACCATGAAGCCTTCAGATAATAGGCTGGAGATGACTGCCAACATTGCCAAAGGCATAAGCATCACCAAGCAGGGAGGTCTGCACAGGGAGCAGTGAGTACAAGTCATCCAGTACGTGTAAGAGCCAGGAAGTGCCTGGCATTTGAAGAATTTGTGTACTCATTGTTCACACAAACTTCGAGTCCCCGTGAGCCTGGACACCCAGAAACAAGGCACGTGCTGTAGAGGTTTACAGGCCTGTCGTATCATCATGCTGACATTATCAGAGTTGAATACCACTTGAATTGGGGATCTCTTCAGCTTGCAGACGTAATCATAGCTTCTCTTTCCCTCAAATATTCTCTAGTTTTTGACCATGCAGTACAATTGGAAAAGTCAAGTGGTAGTTAGTTACGTGACTCTTGATATTGTACAAAGTCAGACTAAACTGTTTACTTCCAGGTATTCCTTCAGGATCTCCTTTCTCTTAGGAGGAGTGTACTCAAGAGCCCCTGTGTTACTGTTCTTATTTCAAAGACCAAATGTACACTTTGTCCTTGTCCTTTGTGTCACTGAAAGGCTTGGCATGAGTACAGTGGAGTGAGGCCAGCGGGCACTGCTCATAGGGAAGGTCTGTCTCTGCCCAAGGGTCAATAGCAAGCAATGGCAGCACCTTGCCACAAAATGGCTAAAAAATCAACATGGTTTGTTGTCACAGTGCAGTGCCGCCTCTGACATTGCAGACTGAGGATCAGAAGTGAGAACCCAAATAATTTTGAAAAATAAATTCTGTTTTCCATCACGAATACTCTCAATTCCCTCCAAGACATCTTTTCACATCCCTGTCTCTCTTTCTTTCCCAGTATTCTGCCACTCCGGTCACCAGCTTCACTCCCAGAGCACATGAGGACTGTGCTGTGAGCCCTGTCCTACTTCTGTGAGCCATGTGTTCCACACCTTTTCTATTAAAACGATCATCACCATCCCTTCTCTTTTTCTGTGCAAGGCCACTGGACTCCAGAGGCTGTTCAAATCTTGGTCTTAGTGATGAAAGACAAGGTGAGCCAGGGAATCAAAGTTGTCTCAGCTTTCCTAATCAGAACTGTTTTCATTCTGCAGTTCTCTATCATTCACTTAGGTATAGACATCTCTTGTCATTTTCCATCCCACTCATCTATGGCCTCATGTCACCACAGCTCTTCCAGAACACAGCTGACTGTGGGCCACAGAAGCAATGAGACAGAAATCACACTGAATGAGGATTTTGACAATATGTGGCATTAATTGGTGTCTGACAGCAGTACATTTCTGAAGGAAAATTATCTGGGTAGGAATGCATAGAATCATTGAAAGGCTTAGGTTGGAAGGGAACTTAAAGCCCACCCAGCCCCAACCCCCTGCTGTGGGCTGGCTGCCCTCACCTGCTCGGACTGCCCAGGGCTCCCATCCAACCTGGTGCTGGGCATCTCCAGGGATGGGACAACCACAGCTCTCTGGGCAGCATTGCCAGTGCCTCACCAACCTTGAAGTGATGCTAACACATCCCCTTGAATAGCTTCCTTTTGGTTAGAGCTCGCAGAAGTTGTGCAAACTGGATGTTTTCCAGGCAAAGGCTGCACAACGCCCAGATATTGAAGACTGCTGATGGCTTCTAGAAGGGGCTGAAAACATCATCAGTGCAGCATAATTATTTGTAACACGGGCCAATTTCAACGCTCAGCACAATACAATTTCAAACAATACGTGGTGAAAATTTATTTCCAAGTCTGCTGAGAGGCTGATAACATTCCTGGTTACGTTGTTAGTCCCGCTGGTGTGCTCATTTTCAAGTAATCATATTAGAGGCAGATGTCGCACAAGAATGTGACTCCGCTAACCATTAAGAGACACTGAGCTCCTTTGTGTTCTGAAGCAAGTTTCCATGGGATTATACTGAGCAGAATTATTTAAGATTAAAAAAAAAGAAAAGAAAACACAATAACAATCTTGAAATGATTTGATGGGCTAATTCTTTAATCTTCCTTGTACGGAAGAATCCAAACTAATCAGGGGTGAAAGGGCACATCTCCCCAGGGGTGCGTGGCTGTGAAATGCTAACTCATATGTATTTTCTGTGGGACTGGGATTTTTGGTATTTTTGCAAATCTCCCTCCTAGGTGAAATTGCACTCTCCCTTCCTCCTGCCAAAAAGCAGTAGTCATTTTTCGGTTTTAGGGGGGATTTCTTTTCCTGTGTATTCTCATCCCTTTAGAGATGCTTTCAAAACCCAGGTGCAGAACTTTGGCATCATCAACTTCCCCAGAGCCCTTTACATCACATAAATCCTGCTCCTGGTTAATCAAACACTGCTGGGGCTTGCCAAGGAACCATGTGGATAGAACACGCTCTCCTTCCCTTCCCACTTATCAGGGTTTGCTGCTGCTTCTTCAGAGGCAGAGTGGGGGTTTTTGATTTGAACTTGACTTCAGGTTGATGGTGGATGTTGACTTTTTGGACACAGGCATTTTCTGCACAAAGAAGCTTTGGTTTTTCCAGTTTTTCCAGAATTGCTCTTCATAGGCCAGCTGCTCTTGAGCCTTTTCTGGAGCAGAGGCCCTCTTGTTCGCACCTTTATAGTGATATACTGTGGCTCTAACCCCAGCTTCAGTCCTCAGCAAGGCTGGAGCTGCACCTTATATGAAGCACTTTTGAATTACCAGGGGTAAAAATAATCCCTACCCTTTCTTCTCCCTCTAGGTTTTCATTAGCTCTTTTCCCACCCTGCTGGCTCCAAGGTCAGCCCGCTGTGCTCCTGCCTTGCTCTGTTTTAATTCTGGTCTCTGAGTGCTGATTTCTGTGTGCAAGACATAGAAACCACACCCCAGTGTATGCTACTCTCAGGCATTAACAGCCTTGTGCTAAATAAACACACAAAGATACTTCTGCATCTGGTTTTACTGGCAGCAGAAAGAGACATTATATGTCTCTGGAAATCTGATAAAGCACTGACATATAAATCCTGGATTGCAAGCATTGCCAGTTTAGCTCCATTGGACTGAATGTGCTGCACTGCTTAAGGCTGAGAATATGATTTCTTACTTTTCCTAAGCGCTGTAAAACAGACAATTTTAAAATTAGTATTTGGCAATATCTACAAATTTCTACCCTGAGGGAATAACCCCTCAAATTCAGGTTCTGCAGTCTGTCATGCTACCATAGAGTAATGACTTTCCATTTGTTCTGACTTATTTGTGGATCTTTGCACAAGCCTGTCTACTCCGTGCTTATTTTAAAAAACTGGATGTTTGTTTGGTGCCTATGCATTCTGCAGCCTATACCTTACTCCATAATCTCCCTGAGGACTGTGATAAGTGCCATCATTTCTCCCACTTTTCAATTTCCTGTCATTGCAGAATGCATTTCCTTTCTTCTACATCTTGGACTACCAAGTATCCCTCTTGATACGCATCAATAGCATGTTGCACATCATGCTTGAGTCTTGCAATGCTAAAAGAGATATGATGAAATTTTAACAAAATAGTCTATTGTAGGTTTAGTCAGGGGAATGTCTGTCATTATTAGATATTCATTTGCTTAGCCCTATTTTGCAAGAAGTGTTCAGATAGCATCACAGAATATGAACTGGTGTTTGGATGCCCGTAGGAGAAACTACTGGCATGGGCAAAGAGAAGCTCAGATCCCTTGTAAGTGAGATTTAATACTTGGAACAGTAGGCACATGCTAAAGAAGACTGTAGGACCACATCTCTGTTACAAGCTGTGCTCCCTGGTCCAGCCATGCACTGGCACGTGAGCCCAGAAACATGGTGTTCCTCACTTCCTAGCCATGGTGAGGGCAACCCTTCATGGCTCAACACACCCCAGTCTCACTGCCATCAAACACTTTGAGGAGGCCAGAAGGGCTTCAAGGAGGAGGAGAAAGTATTTTTCACATTGATTTGGGGAAGTTGCTGTGGTTTGGGAAACCTGGAGCAGGGATAGGCTTGAAAGATGAATTTACCCAGAAGAAAGCAGCAGAGTTTGGATCTTAAGTGAAAAGGGGAAGGAAACGTAAGTAGAACTCTAAGGTTGGAGAGATGGAGTCTTTGCCAAGAAGGAAGACAGAAAAAGAATGGAGCAGAAGTGAAAACAGAGAGTTTAACTTTGGCCATGTCTGACAGTGTGTCCTCATGAAGAAAACCATGAGCAACAAGGACTTGAGAATTACCTCCCTGAGGAACTCGCTGGCCTGAAGAACCCAGAAAGATCTGATTATTTTTACAGGGACACAGAGTTTGCATCTGTTTAAAATTGACTTTTTTTTCCTTTATAGAACCCACCCCTGCCCTTTTTAAGAACTGCAATGTTCTGGCAGAAAACTTGCTTCCCTGATACCAAAAGAGGTCTGTTCTCAGCAGCCAGGGCAGTCTAGTGCAAATGTGGTGGAGAAAGCCATTGCTGAACTACTCCATTTAGTGTGTTTAAAGAGGCTTCATAAAACAAATGCAGAGCAGAGAATCCTGAAAGGGATGACCTTTTTATTTAAGTGCATAAGATTTCATTATTGGCGGTATAGTCACTGGCATTGCATGTACATAAACTCCATTTAAGGAACGCATTATCTGTGCATTAAAAAATCACTCAAAGTGTTATGGAAAAAGAATGTCTACTGATAACATTGACACAGGCAAAGCTGTGAGTACTTAACTGCTTATCTTTGCTTAAGTGTCCTCTTAGAAACATACATCTTCATATGCAACTTAATTTACAGACCTTAGGTATGAAGGAAATTTACCCCCAGCTCTTTCTTCCATTTGATTATTGTGGATACTGGTCTGGATTCTTTTCTTAGTTCTTTGATTGAAATGAATGTGTCTATCTGTCTGGACCTCTTCTGAAGAAATGTTGCTAGCATCCTTGCCCATATTTTGTTGTAATTAAATAGTTTCTATGTTTTGCCTTGATGAAAGTGTAGAATTTGTCCTTTGGGGTCTATGTTGTGTCTAAATGGGCCTTTGTAGTTAAATCCTAGAGATCAAATTCATCACGGAGCAATGGTACACAACAAGGCTTTGTTAAATAAGAAAATATGTGTTGCATGTGTGCACAACAAGAATTTGAGGGCAAAATTCCTCCGTCTGGGCCGCACAATGAGGGCAGAAGAAGTGCTGGAGATGTACCATGGCCAGCGGCTTGGGTGTAATTATGAAATGTGTTAGCTTTGATGATAAAGCTAGCTTCAGATGTTCCAGAGAAATAGGAGCATTCCAACCATCATTTTTAATAATTTGTTTTTCCATTAAAAGCCATAAGTCCTTCAAAAAGGTGTTTTTGCTGAAACAACTTAATCAGAGACAGACACTGTGACACAACATAGATCTCCCACGCGCTCTGTGGCCCAGAGGAGGATTTTGCCAGGCTGAGGGGCACAACGTGTTCACAAGAGGAAGATGAAAATAGCTGCAGCGTGTCATTGTCATCCCCGAGCTCGGTTGGTTTGACACTTTACACAAGCACCACTTGAGAACTGGGGGGGGTCACCAGAGCTGAGTGTGAAGTACATGAACCTGAGCAGTGTAAATGTTACAGGAATAAGAGCAGTTTGGGAACTGCTGTTTTTTCATAAACTAGCCTCCTGTCTTTGTTTATAGATATGATTGAAGTGCATCCACCAGCACATTAAGTATGATTTTTTTCCTCTTTCTTTTTCCCTTTTCTTGAGATAAGAACAGAGCACAGGTTATTCTAAGCTTGCAGGAAATGACAGTGATATTAATCACCGATTAATCAGGATCTCTAACAAAGCCCTACTATGTTGAATATTGACATCACCATGGAGTTACAAATGTCAGAACTGCCATTGTTCTGCTAACAGTGACACGTCCTCCCGCTTCCCACTTGGCATCTCTGGGCTCCAGCAAAAGCAAGCCATGCTGTTGCTGCTCCTGGACAGAAGGTACAGGCATAGAGACATGAAACGACTTGGTCGGATCACATGGGATCCCAGAGAGAGCCAGGAACACAGGTCTTCTCAATCCTGGCACGGAGAGGGAACTCTGTTTCTTATAAACAAAATAATTCACATACCTGACACGAAAGGATGTATCATGATGATGAATGTATGTGTGCGTACGTGTGCATGTAGATATATAATATATATACATGTGAGATACATAATACTAGGTGTGCAACTCATTAAGTCTTGGCCAGAAAGAGCTATTGTAGTGCTGGCTGAACAAATTTATGGAAATCAGTCACTAGTAAAATTAATAAGTTTTACCATATTCTTCAGGCAAATCAAATGCTTGTAGAAATGTTAGTCCTGGGCCCCTGACCTGGAAAATAGGTTATTATGGAAAAATGGGTTTTAATGGAGCATGAAGGTGTATAAAGAGAGAGTATGTTTTGCCTGTCTCCCCACCACCACTCCCCAAGGCTGTCCTTGTCCTAAACCACCAGCATTAACCTGCGAGGCAGGACCTTGCCTGCACAGCTGGCAGTGGGAGGAGTTGCTGTTTTAGAAGGCTGTGGAGGCAGAGTGTCAGCAGGGCCAATGAGGATTAGACAAACTCATAAACAAATGGTGCAAGCAGGTATGTGACCTCCGATGTCTCAAGTTGGAACATGGAAAATTCCAGTTAGATATAAAACAAAATATTTTTACTATGAGGGCGATCATACAGAACAAGTTGCCCAAAGAGCATGTGGGATTTCCAGTCTTTGGAAGTATTCAAGATTGGACTGTAAAAGTCCCTGAGTAAGCTGATCTGAATAGACCTACATTATGTTGGATTGAGTGGTCCAACAAAAGGCTCTGGGACCATGGTCCCCCCACATTTAGTGTGCACAATACTGCTGTACTTCACTCCCAGCCTAAATTTTCCCTTGATTCTGCTGCAGATGCGGGGACCATAAGGAAATCAAATTGCAGAAAGTGGTCAGGCTGTGCACTGAAAAGCACACCATGAGCAGCTGGAGCACCTCTACTTGGTTCTGCAAAACCTCTTCAAGTCAGCCCATGGAGCAGACAGCACTAATTTAGCCATGGGGATTCTCCAGGTCCCCACTCAGGTGCCCCCCTTTATCTCCCCAAGAACTTTTGTGATGCCCAGCAGGGCAACACAGCAGTGTGAATTGCTTCATCAGGAGTGGCAGGGGAATGGCAGGCTTGCACAGGGTGTGCACGGGACACACACGGCAGGATGCTGGCACTGGCTCACAGCAAATACTTTGCTTCTGCTGCAACTTGCTCCTGAGGTGCTTCCTGCTGCTTACGGGAATCCTATGGCATGGGCACAGCAGCATCATGCACAGCAAGTGTGGGGGGAGCATGGTCCCAAAACCTTTGTCTTTCTCAGCAGAAGGCTGCTCATTCTGTGCTGTCCTTCCCATCTACTCCACCTCGTTTAGAAGAAATAGGGGTTTTTAGTTCTTTTCACCTCACTGCTTTATGTCTCTCTCCTGTAAGACTTTTTACATGAGACTCCTGACCCATCCCTTTTCCTTTCCCTATTTCCAAGGTGACCAAGGGGACCCCTTGCTGAGATACGACATCCCCATGTCACCCATCAATCACAAGTCCCTGGGCTGCTGCATTCTCAACTTGTTGAGGCTACCACCACCCTCTTGCACGTTCCTTTCCCTATCTGACCTCAACCTTCTTCCTGGCATCAGTGCTCAGCTCCATGATTCATGTTCTACTCATGTGTGGGATTTATTCTCCTGTTTACCAGCTTTTTCTTTTACTTCTCACTGTCTTCCTTCTCCTCCACATCTGGCTAACTTTCTCACTGCTTGGTTGGTCTTGGAAGAGGATGTTTCACCTCGGCTATCTGTCTCATCTCGGTGCCAGGGAAGGTTATCAAACAGTTAATATCAGGAGCCATCAATCAATTAAAGGTCAACCATGGGATCAGGCCGAGTCAGCATGGGCTCATGAATAGTAGATCTTGTCTGACAATCCTGATTTCCTTCTATGACAAGGTGACCTGCTTAGTGGAGGAAGGTAAGGTTGTCAGCGTGGTCTACCTGGACTTCAGAAAAGCCTTTGCCTCTGTCCCCCACAGCACCCTCACGGAGAAGCTGGCTGAGCATGGTTTGGATGGGCATGCACTCTCCTGGGCGAAACACTGGCTGGATGGCCAGGCCCAAAGAGTTGTGGTCAACAGAGCTAAATCCAGTTGACAACCAGTCATGAGTGGTGTCTCCCAGGGCTCAGTACTGGGGCCACTCCTTATTAACATCTTCATCAATGATCTTGATGAGGGGATCAAGTGCACTCTCAGCAAGTTTGCAGATGACACCAAACTGGGAGGGAGTGTTGATCTGTCAGAGAGAAAAAGGGTGCTACATAGGGACATGGATAGAGCAGATCAGTGGGCCAAAGGCAAATATATGAGTTTCAATGAGGCCAAATGTCAGGTACTTCATTTTGGTCACAACAACCCCAGGCAACCCTCCAGGCTTGGGGAGGAGTGGCTGTAAAGCTGCCTGACAGAAAGGAACCTTAGTGTGCTGATGGACAGTTGGTTGAATATGAGCCAGCAGTGTGCCCAGGTGGCCAAGAAGACCAATGGCATCCTGGTCTGGATCAGGAATGGTGTGGTGAGCAGGACTAGGGAAGTAATCCTCCCCCTGTACTCAGCACTGGTGGCGACCCACCTCGAGTACTGTGCACAGTTTTGGGCACCTAAATGCAGAAAGGACATTGAGATGCTGGAGCAGGACCAAAGAAGGGCAACAAAGCTTGTGAAGGGCTTGGGAAATATGTCCTGTGAGGAGCAACTGAAGGTGCTGGGGCTGTTTAATCTGGGGAAGAGAACGCTGAGGGGGGACCTTATCGCTCTCTTCAAATGCCTGAAAGATGACTGCAGTGACAGCGGGATAGGTCTCTTCTCACTGGTGACAGGTGATAGGACAAGGAGAAATCACCTCAAACTGTGCCAGGGGAGATTTAGGTTGGATATAAGGGAAAATGTAAAGGCTTGTTAAGCACTGGAATAGGCTCCCAGGGAGGTGGTTGAGTCACCATCCCTGAATGTGTTTAAAAACTGTATGGATGTGGTGCTCAGGGACATGATTTAGCAATGGGTTCTTAAAGTTAAGATAGTATGGTTAGGTTGAGGTTGGACTTGATGATCTTGAAGGTCTTTTCCAACCTGAGTAATTCTATGATTCTATGATTCTGTTCTATGTTGCTGTACACACTTGCCCAGCCCTACTCAGATTGTTCCCTCCAGGGCTCCCATAGTACTCTTAAGCCTCATGATTTTTGCTGCTGATTTCTTTGCTCTTCTCTTTGGAGAGTTTCCAGCCCCAGCTCCTTGAAACAGAAATGCTGTCAGGGTGCTTTCCTTGGGCACAGACCCATGGGAACCCCCCAAGTTTTAACTGGAGCTGGCCCAATCCTGCCACCAAATGGTGATTTACACAGTTGTGGGGCATCAATTTCCAAACATTAATCACACATTTTAACTGGATGGAGTCCCCTGCTGAGGGAAATCAAGAAAGATCTGGCAGATATTTTGGCTGGTTGTCAAGTAAACATGTAACAAGCTTGGCCATCGCTTACAAGAGTGGAGGAAGTACTCAACTCAAATTGCTTTTGGTCTCTGCACCTCAAATGCCTAGTGTATGTCAATGCTCATTTATGCTCATATGAACAGGTAATGACAACATGAGGTGCATTAACGGGAAAGAAGACACTGAGTTTCAAGTGTCTGTGCTAGAGGAGGCTTTTTTAATGTTTTGTAAAATGTCTTCCTGCCTTGAAGTATTTCAAACACTCACGTCTTGTTTGCTGAACACTCTGAACAATACGCGGGTAGTTACAGATTGATTTCATAAATCACCTAAAGAACAAGACGATCTTTCAGAGCAGAAAGGACAATTTTGAGGAAGTTTATTTTTGAAATGGCAATATTTATCTGCTTAGTACTTTAGACAGAATAAACCTCAACTGTTGGGCCTGAAAACCACCTGGAAAACATTAGAAAAGCCCTGTGTTCAGTCTGTGACGTTGTATGTGTATGTGTATAGTGAATGCTCATATATAGACACATACACGTATGTGAAAACTGAATATAAGGAAAATGGACAGTACCAAATTTCATAAGCCAAGTAAATTCCAAAGTTCAAGTTTAATTTTAGATAGATGCATATTTTTGAGGCAGCATAGAGATATGAAGCTAACCAGGACCAAGCTGCATAGGCAATGGCAGAGGGCAAGTTACTTATACAGAGGCTTTGCTGGAATAGCTGCATTGGCAGAGCCCCCCAGCATGGATTTGTATGCACTAATAATGGGACCTCCACATCTGGTACAGTAACACTGTGCCTCTAGGTAATGATGCTGAGTCAGCAAAATAAATCTACCTAATGCCAGTGTTATGTCTCAGAAAGAATTCCAGACATTTTTTTTCCCAAATTTTCGAAGTATGACAAGAGAACATTTTGGAACAAGCAAACAAACAAATGTGAGAGATAGTTGCTTGGTTTTAATTCATTCTACTGATCTGATTGATTTTGATTTTTCAGTATTTCCATTTTCCAGTGTATGACATGAAGATTTCCTTACAATGTGATCCACTTGTAACAGAATATCAAAATGAAAAACTGTTCTATGGTAAACAGTGCAGTGAATGAAGCAATTCACTCTTAAAAAAATAGTAGCATGGATTCTTTCAACACTTCCCATAATTTTTCTACTGGATTTCACAACTCTTTCAGATTCTAATAGAACCAATTATTCCGATTTCTATTGAAATTTCTTTGCCTAGCCCAATATTTAAACACTAAATGACAGACAGTAAAAGACACACCTGATGACCAGCAGTTCCATGTAGACATGTTCTGCTCGTAAGGCAGGTACAGCTTTTCTCTTTATCAGAAAAGGCAACGTATCATTGTAGGGACTAGCCAAGGGATGTGACAAACAACCTAACACTTGTATTCTGTAGATCAAGGTCAGATAATTTTTGAAAGCCGTCAAGAAATTATGAGGGCAGCAGAAGAATGGTGAAATTAAATACCAAATCTTGTGCAAATGATCAGAAAGACCTTTCTTGCTCCATCTCAAGCTATGATTTTCTGATTCAGTGCTAAATTCAGTAAAAGGGGACATGTGCAGTGAATTGTCATACCCATTGTTCTATCTGACAAACAGTTTTTTGATTCCAAGACTCTCTAACAGATACAGCACAGCCTGCCTGCATGCCATATTTTTTAATTAAGCAGGTGTGTTATTTGTATAAATTTATATAGGATGAACTCAACTACTCATGGTGTGACATCTAAGAGTTCTGGAACCTGGTCCATTAACCACAGGAAGGGTTCAGAAACTGGAACATGAAGTTATTTCAGCTTAAAGAAGTCCACATCAGGTCATAGTGTTCTCCCCGGCTGTTCTGGTGAAGGTGACATTCTCCCACCCACACTGGCTTCTATGTTCTTTCTCTGTCACAAAGAGAACACAGGGAGTGATTATCACTGACGCTGCCTTGTAAATGATCATGAAATGACTGCCTTCTTTTTCAGTTTGCTCTTTAGTATTTGATCACCTGCCTTGCTTGAGTGAAGTGTCTCTTGCCATGGATGCATCATGGGACCTGCTGGCCACACTGAGAATATCACTTGGCTCCAGACAGCTGTTCTGTGTGCAGGGATATCACAGGTGGTATGAAGAAGTTCTGACTTGTGACATCTCTGCTCTGAAAATATTTGTTGCAAAACAGTCATCCAGCAACCCCTTTGACACAAAAGTGAAATAATGCTGCTTGATGTCCCCCTTGGATCACCAGAATTCAGATTAGGAGTAAAAAACAAAGACTTAAAACTCAGTGAAGCTGCTGACTTTCCTAATAAAGAGAATGAGAGAGAGAGGTCATATTTCTCCAATTTTAGGCAGCCACAGCTGTCTTCAGCTCTTTCCAGCCATTGTTAGTGGTCAGTGACATTCTGAGTTCTTAAACTGGATCCAGCTGTGGTCCTCCTTCAGGCTGTTACTGTTCAGTATACAAAGACATGCATGGCTTGGACAGAATTTTGTACTGCAGTCAGTGTTTTCTCCAAACCCTTTTACAAACCCCTGCATGATGTCTGATCACAATAGACAAGCAGACAAACAAAGCAGAAACTGAGGGTAGGAGACAGGAGAGGAGACTTCACACTCATTGCCAAAACTAACAGACCTCCCAAAATCACAGTTTCCTTCCCATTTTTGTACAAAGGATGCACAAAGCCATGCTTTAGAGTGGTTAATGCACTTCTCCTGTATTTGTTTGCAGCACTTGTAGGGCCCATCTCTGCCTTTGGGGCTTTTTTTCAAGCGCCATATGTTGTGACCCAGGGGCAGCGATGCTCTTCGGTATTGTGCACTTTGGAAGAGGAGAATTCAAGAGACTTCAGGAAAGGAGGGATAGTGATACAAAAGAGTTTGTGCTGCCTTCAATCTTTCACTGCAAGCAGTGCCCTGGCCCTAGCTCCTCAGCTCACACCACATCGTAGAAGCCCAGAGACACTGCTTGTCTCCACTGAGGGGAGCAGCTGTGTCTCAAGCAATTTCTTCTTGCTCCTGGTTCCTTCTACTGAGCACTGACAGAGGTTATGCAGAGAGGTTGTGTAGTCTTCTTCCTTTGAGATATTTAAAAGCCAGCTGAACATGGTCCTGGGCAACCTGCTATAGGTGGCTCTGCTTGAACAGATTGGACAAGATAACCTACAGAGGTCCCTTCCCGCCTCAGCCATTCTGTGATTCTGGGATTCTGTCATAATTTACCGGAGACCAATGCCAGGAGCAAGTTGCCATCTGCCACCAGCTCAGCTGCCCTGTCGAGAGGGTGGTGGATGTAAGAGGGGCCTGGCCCTTCAAACCACTCCCTGTCCCTCTGCTGCTCCGTCCTTCACCAAAGGGACGCATTCTGCTCCTCACAGCCTCCCAAAGGAGCGTGAACGCGTGTCTCATTGCAATCCAGGACCGAGAAAATGTGAGAGGAGGCAAAGAACAATTGGAAGGAAGAGGAATGAGAAGAGGGCAAAGAGCCACTAAACAAACAGATCTGCGGCATCCAGGCATGCAGCACTCATGTTGTTCCAGCCCTGTGGCCAAACAGCTTCAGCTCTCCCAGGCCTTGGCCATCGTGAGGTGGGGGGAGAGAGGGAGGGGACAGGGGAGAGTTTCACAAGGACATACTGTTCTTGAGCAACTTCTGTGCAGGTATAAACATGATTTCCTGCGGCACTGATTGGTACGTAAGTCTCCTCGAGCAAATAGGGCTGCATACATTTGTTTATTCTGTGTGATGTGAGGAAAATCACAGATAATCACAGATTAAAAAAAAAGAAATCACAGAGGAAAACTACGAACATTTTATTTATGAGGTAAAGTGATACTTTTTTGCGTGCATGAAGTAGGGAGGGAATTGGATGCCACTCCTGGGCTCCTAATTTGAGTGGCTGAGGACTGGATTTGTGGATATATGGGGAGGAATGATTTCAAAGCCATACTGACCTTGGCTGTGTAAGATGATCAGTGAAAGTAAAGGCAAGTGCCTGCTGCTGGGTACCTTCCCAGAGCCTACATCTTTCTCCAGGACTTAATTGCTTCTTCAGTGATCTTGAAACAAGGAGGATCAAGTCTGAAAGATCTCAAACATTCTGCTGCAAGAATTTGCAGAAGATCAACAGGAGGGAAAATGTCAGAAACCTCCCTCCCTGGGGGAGCATGATGACAGGAAGAGTAGCATAGATAAGAAAGCATGGTGCTTTTATCAGTGCTCGGGATAACAGAGGGTGCCTGCCATGGATACTTCTGGGTAGGGTAGGTCCAGAACTATAGGTTGGATATTAGGAGAAGTCTCTTCTCAGAAAGAATGATCAGGCATTGATCAGATTGTCCAGGGAGGTGGTGGAGTCACTATGGACTGGGTCAGAAAATAACTGAAAAGACAAGGAAAGAAAAGCAATCCAAATGAAGAGCTGCAGAAGAGGTTGTTTGGCCCAAAGCACAGAGAAGGAGGTAGCAATAGTGGGGTGAGCTTTGAACTATAGCAAGCACAGAGAAATTTTCTGCTCCAAACTGAGATATTTAAAGGCATCTTGGGTGCATCTCCCCTGCAGTTACTTGTATGAACACAGCAAATGATTAGATTTGCTGGCATGGGCCATTCTGCACAGGGCAGGTTACTATAGCAGTGTTTACTATTATGGCAAACAAACGTATCTAGTGTGAGTTACCTTGGGGACAAACCTCCCACTGAACAATAGCGATGTCACAGCTCAGCCCATGTTTCAGCCTTTCCTTGGGCCCTACTCCCAGGAGGATGTGACAGAAATAACTTTAGGAAACAAAAACACACCTAGCCTCCTGCTGACATGTGTTAGGGACGTATGGAGTTCCCATGCAAACCAGTTCATTCAAACATGGGATTGTGGAGAGGTAGATGCTAATGTTGAAGATAGGTGGAATCTGACAAGTTTTGACCAAGCAAAACACAAACATGTTCTGTGTAAGGGAAGGAAGAGAGTAAGATGTAAATAATTGAGGAAGATAACAAAAAGGCCAAAAAAGACTTCAACATTTTGAGATTTTCCTCCTTTTAATATTTACAACATTTTTTTTTTCATTCCAATTTCACCCTCCTTTTGTAGTCCCTTCATTACAAGTTTTCTTAAAAAGTTTAGATGACTTCTGAAGAAATCATTTTATTTTCAGTAGGTCTGTGTGATCTGAGGTTTCAAAAATCACTTTCTCTTCCATTTCACAAAGAACATGGAATATACTACTTAATGGAAGTGGTGGAAATGAAGCCTGGTACACGACAGACAGCCTGGAGCTAAGCCCTTGAAGGAGTGTTGCCTGGAGGTGGAAGTGGTTGTGCTCTGTGGGAGAGGGAAGAAGCAGTACATGTACATGATGCTGCTGTGACAGCGTGGGGAAGGAAGTGTCAGAGTATCTGGTCCCTCCTTTGTCTCCATTGTATTACAACTCCTATGTGTCTGTGCGTAACATCCACCCTGACCTGGTGATGCCTGTGCAGTGAGGGATCTAGACACAGCATGAGGCACTGGTCTATATATACTTGCCTGCAGGAAGCGTCATACTCACTTCCCCAGCAGAGTTTCTTCACCAGTGTAACTGGATAAACGTCAGCGATGACTCTGAGAAGTGTCTGGCTGCCACTGCCGTGCCAAGCGCAGGATACCCGGGCTCCCTGACAGCAAGGGCTAATTGCATCAGCTTCCTTATTGCAAAGAACTTCCTTCTCCTGGTAGGCTAATGGCCTGGTTTCATTTCCCCCTTTGAAGAATCCCAGTCTCTGAGTCATGCTATCCACAGAATTGAGGGCACAATTTTGCCCATCATATCCTGCTTTTTATTTGAAGAAAGCAATGAGCCTCACTGACAACAGGGACCTAACACTCTGAGCAAAGTCTGAGGGGATGTGGCCAACTTCATTGTAGAACACAAGAAGACTTCTTTGGCCCATGTATCTGACTTATCAGAGGACACCAAGAAATGCTTGGACATCCAGACAGGTTCCCTGTTCATAGCAGGACCACTCATGATAGAGGATTTCACAAGGATGACTACAAGGATGACTACATCACTGTATATGTTGCACCGCAGCTTGCTTTTGGCTTCCATCTCTTGGATATTGACTTCCATCCTTTGAACATTGGCTTCCAGCTGCTGGGTTTAATTTGTTTGGAAGATGCTCTTTGTCTCTCCAGTTTTGCTCTATTGTTGCTCATTGACTGACACAAAATCACTGTACATTTCTTTTTTTTTTTCTTGAAGTTAGTGTTAATACGAAGAATGTGGTGGGCAATAGAAAACTTGCTGCATGAGATGAATTCACTTGAAGGTTTGCTGATGTGTTAGTGCCCGGGTACAAGTGTGACGTGATCTGTGCTGGCCACTGCACTGTGCATTCACTTTGTCCCAGACACAGGGATAAAAATGAAATTTGCTCTCCATCGTCATCAGAATGTTCTGCAAACTCTATCAAGATGCAACATCTTGTAAGAACATATGTCTCTTCCTAAGAATGAGCCACAAAAGAAATTTTCTTTTGACATGTTGATTGCAAAAGTCACATGCACAATGTCCAAGACAAGGCTGTTTTTCTGCTTTTTTTTTGTGCTTTTTTTTTTTGTTGTTGTTGGTGGTGGTGGCAGTGCTTGTTGCATGGTTGGTTGGTTGGTTTCCCCAGAGTTCAGTTTAAGTCTTGGGTGTGTAAACTGTAGCTAAAATCTCTTTGAATTCAGTAGTGCAGACTGTGGCTCCAGTAGCTGCCCAGGGATTTTGCAGCTGTTCTCCAGTAGGGATGTGCAATAACTGTTCACAATGACACACACGTATTTTCTTTCATAGTAGATGTTAATTTATGAGCTCGCTTACAACTTTAACACTTGGCTGCTTTACACTGCACCTTTTTTTGTTGCACATAGACAATGTTTTTTGAACCGGCATAGCAACTGGATATGGGATTGCCTCAAATCCCCAGGGAAACCTGCTGCTCAGAAATTCCACCCTATCCCCAGTCAGCTCTTTAGTCACAGCATATTATTAGTTCCCTATGAAAGGTCTTGAGAGTAACCTAAGATTTAAATTATTATTATTAATCATCATCATCATCTCATATGGGAAGAAGAGACAAGGTAATGGGAAGTTTATTTCTGCTGAGAAGATGCAGACATTTTTTTCCAGTGCTCAAGTAACACGTGACACATCTCTATGTGTGAAAAGAAACCCTCTTCCCATTCCGTCAGGCCCAGCATTGCTAACATAAGAAACCATTAATTTGTTTCAGAGCGGAGGTCACATTGCATGGCTTTCCAATGCCCTCCTGCAAGCTACAAGCTTCTGAGAGGGACCCTAAAAGCCAGGTTTTGTGTCACCAATAGTCTGCAGGTGGGCACTCAGAGCACCCACCCAGAGAGAGGGAAGGATCACAGGAGCTTTACAAGGCTGTCCCACTGCAGCAAAAGGGGATTCCCATGCAGTAAGTGGGACTGCATGTGATAGTCATTGGGCTATGCCAAAGGTAGCATCCAGTCCATGCTTCCTTGGGCAACGAACTGCCACCCTGTGTGTGATCCTGGACCCTTCCTCCCAGATAATTCTTTTGCTTTCCTGTGAAATAAGTCTTCAAGTCTCATGTAAAATGAATTATTAGGGTTGAAAGAAATGTTTTATTTTATCTGTTCTTGAAATATTTACTGCTATTCTGAAATGGCCAGCAAACCATAAATATCAAGTAATTTCAGCGTGGTTTGAGCATTTGGTTAGCTTCTGGTTTATGAAGATACTTTCTACAATACTTGGAAGCAAGCACATGACCAAATACTTCAGTGAATAAATTCTTCATTTATTCTAATGCAGGGATCAGACAACCACGATATCGCAGTACTGCAGAGACATGCAAAAGGACCTGTTCTTGGGCTTCAGTTTAGAAGAGCCTTCCAGAGCTTCATTTCTAAAACCAGACAAATCTCTGGAAAGTGTTCTGACATGTATTATAACAATAAATAAATAATCACATGGCATTTTATTACACCATCAGAACTCTCTTTACATGGGATACCAACGACTCTGGATGAAGCCAATTCTAATTACAGATAAAAGGTTTGATGCATGAAAAGAAACTGGTATTTACACCCAATTATCTGAGGGAGGAGAGATAGGGATACATTTCCTTTTATCATTTTCATTAAATTCCTTTTGAAATTAAAAGACTCCTTGAGTTTCTGAAGATGCAACAGTCTTTTCAACTTGCCGTCAGTGAGTTATATGTTGTTTTCCAAGCTGACATGCATAAGTGCAGGCGCTGGGGTTTCTCCCCTCTCCCTAGACTCTAACAGAGCATTGCATGGTGCTTGCTCATCAAGTTGCTTGCTTCACTGAGGTTTGCTCTCCTGGATTTGCATTTCATGTATTTCAGGTCTGAGGCCAGGCATCTCATATTTGTAAACTGACTCTGCCTTCATATCGCCTAACGTAAATCAGTTTGAATGAATGAAATCTCCATGACTTTGAGTCTGGTTGCAACAGGTTCAGCAGCCTCTGGGTAGTTATGGGGGGACAATGCAGGATCAGTGCATGCTAGCAGGAGGCACGCTAGCAAAAGACACTTTAGCCTCCAAATACCAAATTACTCTAAAGGACCTTTTGTATTTGTTCAAAATGAAACAATATGGAGAGGGGATAGGAAGCAGCCAGGTGGAGATGTTATCCCAAAGAGAACAGCTGTCATGCAGGGGGAAGAGCAGGACCTTATCAGCTCAGTGTGATGCTTACAGTACAGAAGACCTGGACTTGGCCATTCCTTTCCTTCCTTTCTTTTGAGCACTCTGTGCCCAGCCACTTTCCTTGATCTCTGAATAGATTTTTCTTCTTCTCTTCTTCGCCTCTCCATCTGCAAATGGGGACTGATGTGCATGAAGCCCTCTGAAATCCTCTGCAGGGAGGTGCCACAGAAGTGGAAAGTATTAGCTATCAGTATCCTTGTTAATATTCTGCTCGACTCTGAGTGAAGTCACATAATCCTATGTTTGGGTCATCGCTGTTTGTTGCTATGGAAATGTGTGTTATCAGATATAACAAATTCAGTGTCTGAGGACATCTGAGGAGAGGGAAAATCCTTTGTTTTAATAGACACTTGTGTAGGTGGCAGAAAACTTTGCCAGAAGGAAGAGAATTCACCTTTTTGTCCTTCATTCTCTGAAATTTCCTGGAATGAGTCAATGTAAGCTCCCCCTGCTCACCCTGCAAAAGCTGGTATCTCTTACATGATGCACTATTCCGAAATGACTGCACATGCTGGGTGAATTTCCTGCAGTCATATGTGAGTGCATCTGGTAGGATCATTAACACTGGAGCAGAAGACAAATGCAAAGTATGTGCTTGACCATATGGGTGAACGTGAGCTGCTTAAGAGTGTGCACCGTAATGGAGATGGAAAGTCTTACGAGAGAAGATAAGTATCCCCCCATCTCTTTGGTAAGGGATTAAGGCAGTTGGTCGTGCTGGAGTATTCATAGAGCCTAAGGCCAAAGGGGACAATTAGGTCACCTAGGTTGACCTTCTGCATGTTACAGGTCATGGAATTTCATCCAGTGACCCCTCAGCTGAGCCCTGTAACTCACATTGTGGTTTCAGCCAAAGCTTCCAGCCAGACTGAATTGGTAAATGCTACCAACACCCAAGCCAGTTTGTTTCAGTGGGTAAGCAGTCTCACAGGCAAAGCACTACTAGTAATGGTGAGTGAAGGCCAAACCAAGCTTGTTGCAGTGGGGTCAAGCCCAGAAATGGATTAGCTGGTTGCTTTGCATCCCCCTACATCTCAGACTGTCCTGGCTCCAAACCTCTGCACAGCTCTGTGTTTCACATCACAAATGAATGTGCCTTTACCCTGGGAATATGTTTCCTCACCATGTGACCATTTGGTCTTCCTTGAGGGAAACTGAACAAGCTCTTTGGGCAGCTTGCTGTTTGTTTCTGCAATTCTCTCTTACACCCTCCTAAATTCTGTCAATATCTTTAAATCAGTAGATACCCTGCACCTGTATGTAATTCACTGTTCCATTCATTGACTCTACAGATACAAACATCCCCTCCTGGTATATATTCAGCATCGCTCTGATTTACAGACCTTGCAGATTCCCTGAACAAAGGCTGCTGAAAGAGAAAACATGGTTCAGATTTTGATAGTGTCTCTATTTGAGGTCTTGCATGGCCACACTCTTATCTCTTGCTTAAAGATGAAACACAAGGCACACCTTTATTTTCCCTTTGGATCTCTGCATTCAGTGATCTCCTCATCCTTTCCCAAATTCTCACTGAGATTTGCCCTCTGTGCTTCATAGAAAGCTGATATCAGATGGAAAAATGGGAGAAATGTGCCTAAAACCAACCTGGTCAGATTGAGTTTTCTTCATTCTGTCTCTATTTTCAGCTTTCAGACCATAAAAACTTGGTAGTTCTTGGGTGTTGTAGCCACAGGCAGGCAGGGCTGATAAGAGCTGTTGCCTGAACATCACGCATAGACTATTTTTAGCAGGCAAACACCTGCACCCAGCACTAACAGAAGGTTCTGGCAGTGAGAAAATGTGTATGTGTCTTTTTATGTATGTATGTATATATTTGAACTTACATATGTGTATGTACATGTATGTGTATACATACATACATATTTGCCAGTATTTCTTTCTGTGACAAACATTTAATCCTGTGGCAGACTTTGCTCTCTCTAACTGAAGGAATATATGTAGTAGGGTAATCATATAGTGTTCTATAAACTTCCTGTCTGCTAAGAAAAATGATGCAGCTTGTATTTTGTAACAGGTCTGGGTTTACAGCTCAGAGAATGGAGATCAGGTTGGGAATATGAGCAGAGGCTCGCTACTCTTGCATCTCTACTGCCATGGTGTTTTTGCCATTTGGAATTGAAACCACCAGTTATGAGATTGAATCATGAAACAACACAGGGTCTACTTCACTTTTCCATCCAAGTTAGCAGAACCTGCAAAGCGCTTGGTTTATTAACACACTCCAAGTCACATCTGGAAATCAAGAAGATACCCAGAAATGTTGCTCATCAGGTGCAGAAATGTTGAATGGAGATCTTGTTTGTAGGAAGCCATTTTTGGACATTCTCTGTGGCCAACTCCACTCTGTTTGAACTACCCCAGTGCACAGCTCTGTTTTCATAAGATCAGGAATCTCCTCTCACAGAATGCCAGTATACAGAGAATGCATTGAAGAAACTCTTAGGAAAAATGCTGTATGTATTCTCCCTCTAGGTAAACTTTTAATAATTTTGGCCACTTGAAATGAACATCTGTCAGGAGGGGACTCTCAGATGCCCTACACTTGAAACTTTTGTGAGTGCTTGTCTCCACTCCAAGGAGAAAGAAACCTCATTCGCTTGCAGGGAAGAATTGCAAAACGACCTCAACCACAGCAGGCACAAAGAGTGCCTTCTGAAGATGTTGTGATGACCCAGCCACAACCACACCTCCTGTTTTATTGGGTTCCTGAGTCTCCAGAGTCTCCAGGCACAAGACAGAAAGGTCTGGGCAGCTAGGCTCTGCCTCTGTGGTGGTTCTGGGAGCTACTTGCTTTCAGACCTCTGGGTACAACACAAGGAGCTTTGTCCGCAGCCCACAGTTAATGAACCACAGCAACAAGGTGCTCTTCTCAACGTAACATGTTTCTTTGTCAGTTCAAGCCAAATTCTGCAGATCTGTCCTCTTGTTTCTAAGCCTTGGCATCAGACATCTCCCACCACTCATGGGGTAAACTGCATAGAACCCTCGGTGGCAGTGAGTGCCAGAGTAAATGAGGGAATGCCACAGCTGGAGAGCAAAGCACCTGGCTGCTGCCAGCTTTGCTGTAGGCTGTTTCTAAAAGTTTCTCTGCCCTTGGGTAAGGAGTTTGCTCAGTCTCTCCTTCAGACTTCTCTAGAGTGCATTCCAAGGAATACAGGCATTAGCATCCAACAGCAGTCACAAGTTTTAGCCCTGGGCTGGGCTGGAGAGGAAGCAGTGGGGTCTGATTTGGCAGAACAGAGTTAAACCCACAGCTGGGAAGTACCACTCTCTGACCCTCTTCTGGGGAGCCCTGCTGCCTGGCTGCAACACAGTACATCTCTCTTCCTGCCCAGCTCTGAGAAATCCTGGCCTGGCCTTTCTCCATGACTTCTGGGGGTTGTGTGCCCTGATATTTTCTGGCTTGGTTTCTCCATGCAGCAGAGGAAATGGCCACAGCACATGCTGGTGACCTGTCCCACTACTGCTGGAGGTTCCCAGCCCGTTCCTGGCTGCGTGACTTGGAGCTGGTCTCTGCTTGTGTGCAGGCACGTGGAGATTTTCCAGCAGAAAATAGATGCCCCCTGCCTGCATCTTTTCATCAGATATAAATGGTGCCAGGTAAAGTTTAGGGGCTTTAACTGAGCAAACAAAAACGATGGTGAAATGAAGCTATGGGTGTACAATGTATGACAGATTGTGTGTTTCCTGCAGATACCTGAAGGCAACGTTCTGTTTTTTATTCACCTTGGCTGCTCCAGGATGCCTCCTAGCACACATATATCTCAACCCAGGCCCTTATGGCAGCACTGTGCAACGGCTCTTGGTCCCTGCTGTCACCGTCTCTCTCTCCTTGTCACTCTCTGGTCCCAGTCCCTGCTTCCTGGCTCCACTCCAGCAGCATTTCCCCACCTCCCCCAGCCATGTCTCCTCTGACACATCCAGGCTGGGCTCCCCCTTCTCCAGCTCCCCCCGCACAAGCTCGTTGCTCGCCCCGCATCCATCCTTAGGACACAGACTTCCTCCTCTGTGAGTGGCCGCAGCAGCTTCCTCTGACCGCGGCTGTCCCAGACACTCTGGCTCCGCGGCACACCCTCCACGTGCACAACAACACTAACCCAAGGCTTTGCTTTCTTCAAAAATTCAGCTCAGCCCCAGCAGCCACGCTGTTGAGGAAACACCTGTAATGCATGCAGGTCACTGCCAGCACGAACATTGCATGGCCCCATGGCCTTGGGGTCCCACTGGGGGCTGCAACACTCCTGTCCTGGTGCCCGTGGGCCCTGCACCCTGATCTGTGCAGATGCCCGCATGACTGCTGGCAGTCAGGGAGTGAGCTTCTAACCTTTGATGCTGCTAGCTTGTAACCAGCTGCATGTTTTCATGTTGCATGTACTCAGCCCGCTTGGAACAAGCTGCAGCTTGGCGGAGAAGTCTAAAGACAACCCAGATGTTGCAGGATGTGCTGTCAGCATGGGTCAGCCTAGGACTAACTCAGTGCTGGTAGGGCCATGGCACCGCTGGCATTCCCAAACAGAAAACTACTTTAATTTCCTGGTGGCTTGTGATCCCTTCAGTCACCATGATCCCAGATGTTGGATTCCAGGTGTTATTTGCCATTTTAATATACTTATTTTTTTCTGCTGCAGTTTCAAATGGAGAAAAATTTTGTGGATTTCATTCTTTCTGAGCAGTGGTTGTGTAACTCCTGTCTTGGGAGAGCTGCTGTGTTCCCATCCAAAGCAGCTGTGCTGCAGCAGTGGGTTTTGGTGTTCCATACTACTTAAATATAGAGTTTGACATCTGTCTGGACAGCCTTCAGTCTGGGGGAACTCGGTGATGATAATGAGTTAAATGCCTTGACCTCGTTTGGAAATTTTACTGGGGAACATGTACAGAAGAATTTGGCTAACGAGGTGCAGGGATGTACAGGCTGCTCTTTGCACTTTTGTTTGCTTGATATGAAAGTGCTCTGACAAATGCTCTCTGGAAAGCCTGGCACAGCTGCAAGCTCTCCTTCCCAAGCAAACACCAGGTCTACCTATGGAACGGGTGCCTGCTTTGGGAAGCTTTTGGATAGATGCTTTCCCTGCAGTGTCTTGACCAGGAAAGTCCAGTTCCTTCCCAGAGGAATGCAAAGTGATGTGCAATCAGGAAAGCAAATGTGCATCTGTTACAGACATGGTTATGCCAGGGCAGAAAAAGGATATAGACAATGAATTGTGTAAAGGAGGATCAGTGGAGTAAGGCTGCTGCTGGAAAATGAGCTTTGTGCAGAGAGGATGAGGGTGAGAGGATCAGGATGCCTTTTACTTCTTGGGCAGCAGGTTGAGAAGTGACTTAATGGTTGTGGGTGAATGATTCCACCTGGATGAGAGCTGTGTGATGCACTGGGTGTGCTGCACACTGAATCCAAGGGCTGTTCTTCCTTCCCTGAACATTATACATAAAAGGGCCAGTTGCTCACTGCGGACATCACTACAGTTCCTTTCACAGAAGAGTGTAGCATTAGTACAACCTTATGTCTCCTAGAAAAGTCAGGAAGGAATTTATACTCCCAAAGATACATACTAAGTGAGTATTTTTTTGTTCTTTTACCACTTTCCTCTGAGGACTCAGGATTTTTCCATTTCACAATATGAGAGCAGAATGCCCCTCAGATTGAAGTTATCTTGAAAATACTCTTCTGTCTGGCTGATATCCCCACGGTTGACCCTGCCTATGCACCTCACATATGCACAGATGGGTTCCTCCTGTTACAAACAGCAGGAAGCATGCAGCCGCCTGCAGAGTGCTGGGTGATTCAGCTGGCAGTTCCCAGAAGCAGCATTTACTGGAAGTGCTCAGGTGTCATTTCCCCAGGATGGAGCTCCAGCGTGGGCAGCCAAGCTGCAGGATGCTCTTGGGTGTGCTCACCAAATTAAGGTGCAGGGATGGAGGAGTTTTGTTTCAGCAGCTCTGTCTCACAGACTCATTTTGAACAATCCGTTCCTTTCTTGGTGGGTACCCCTTGGAAGGCAGGCAGGGGTATTTTCCAGCTGTGGAGAGCCAAGAGGACATCCAGGGATGCCCAGGAAGGTGGTAGAGTCATGATCCCTGGGGATTTTCAAGAACAGTATGTGACACTGAGTGACATGGTCTAGAGAGCATGGGTTGATGGTTGGAGTGGATGATCTTAGTGGTCTATCCAGCTTTAATTATGCTATGATTCCATGATCTCTGTCAGAAAAGGTGATCTGCTTCCTGAGGAGAATGCTGCAGCTCCCTCAATTATAAGATGAGGACACTGCAAGAAGGCATCACTGCCTAGGAAAGGCCTGGTGGTAATGTGTGTTTGCATACATACACGAAAGCAAATCCACTTCTGAATCTTTACAATATGCCACAGCAAGAAAAGAATGTATAAATGAGGAACACAAAAGACTTGATTGTCCAAGACTCCTAGATTTATTGTTTGATACATGATTTTCTTAACAGTTATTGATACCATTCAAAGTGTGTGAACAATTTTTTGTGTGCATCAAATCTCTCATTAAGAAATTGCTTTTCTCACTTTTGACACTGTCTGGACGCTATTAACAGTTATTAAATGAGGAGTTTTGGGTCTGTGTAGTGCTAAGAGTTGGACTTGATAATTCTTATAGGTCTCTTCCAACTTGGGATATTATGATATTATATCTATGATTTTATTTTACACACTAACACTCTGAATTTCAATAACACTGGCAAACCCCAGCCAGAGAGCTGTGGGCCATGCTTGAGCAATAAGTTAAGTGGAAGTGCAGCAAGAAAGGTTGCAACAGTTGTACAAAACAGTTTTGTCACATCCCCTTGTGCCTCTTGACTCTCACTGGCCAAGGGTCAAAGCAATTTCTGGGTTTGAGGTCCAAAACTGTTTTTGTCTCTGTTCAGAGAGCATGAAGATGGGCTCACTTTACCTTTCACTGCAGCGACAGGTTGCAGGTTGACTGCTGGCATCACCAAGGCACAGTTCACCAAACCATTCTCTGCCACTGAAGGACATCAGTCAGCAGCAGGACTGGTCCATCCCTCTTTTATCTGAGACCTCACTGACTTGAGAGGGCTAAGATCCTTTGCCTAACAAAGTCACCGGACCCAACATTTGCATGAAATCTGAAAGCCAGGTAAGTCAACTGAAAAAATCCTTTAGAATTCCAGCAGAGGTGTGCTTTGGGTGTGCATTGTTCTGTGTGCGTGGTGACACTTCTGGCAGGATGGACCATCACCATTTGGATGCATACCTTTGAGCCACCAATGGCACCAGCCCAGTATGTGTGGAGTTTCATTTCAAGGTGTGGATCCGTTTCACCTTGATGACAGGTAGCCATTGGGAGATGAATCTGAGACCTCCAGAAGAGAGGGGAACATGGATATCTGCAGGGGAAAAGGCAGGATAAGCATGTGCCCAAGGATGTCATGCTTTGAAATCCCACCTGAGATTTCCCCTTGGTACCCTGGGTGAGTGTGACTGAGTCCCAGCACTGTTCTCAGATGGCTGCAGCACTCATGTATCTATGGGGTGTGCAGCACACCCTCTCTCCACCCCTAACTCCCATTCATTATTATGTCCATGTGGATTTTTAGGGTTCTCCCAATGCTGCTTTAAGGAAAAAAGCAGCCCCCATGGGTGGCTCGGGGTGTTCTGTAGCTCCAGCCTCAGACAAGAGCATGATTTCTATCACTTGCAGAGTACTGCTCACAAGGGATATTTCTCATGTGTTCTTCTTGGCTTCACTGTATTCCCACTCACATCAATTACACTCCTGCTTTTTGGCCTTCATTTGTCCTAAGCTGTTGTGCTTCAAATGAGCTCTTATTAGCACTTCCTTCTCCAAAAAGGAGTGACTGCAAAATAAGCCAAGGGTCATTTCCCTTCCCTGGAGACCAGGAGACGTCCTGGCTTTTAAATCAGGCACCATAAATTTCAAGCCTTAGCATCTCGTGTGTTCTGCCTGGAGAGGGGCGGAGGTTCCTCTGGAGAGAGTGAGGAAAAGAAACTTTCAGATATGACAGCACGTTGCTTGGGCAATGCTTTTAAGGCACTGAGACAAACCACAGCACAGAGCAGTGAAGAAAGGTGGTCATGAACAGATAACAACTGTGGGAAATCAGTCAGAAGGAGAAGTGGAAGAAGGAAGTGATGATTTTCTATCTCTTGCGTCATCTTTACTTGCAGAGGGGGCATCAGCAGGTGGAGTCATTAAACATCAGCCAGCCACACGTTATCAAAGCACTGTTGTTGAAGCCCAACAACATGCTCTGTGTGTGCTGAAAGAACATTTTCAGACTGAGAATGCTTATGTTGTCTGCAGGGTACTTTCCATGGGTTTCTTTAACCCATGCTGATACTTTTTTGGGAGATATTTCAGTGGGAAAAGCCATCAGAGTATAGTGTGGCTCCTCATAAGTGACTCTGGGGCTATATGTTGGTGGAGAGTCACCGCAGTTCCAGAAGCTGTGATGGCTGGCTGATTTTGGTTGTGGGCATGTTTGTACCTCAAGGTGTTCTGGTCCTTCGATGGAGTATCTGTCTAATTACTGATTTTAGCTCCCAAGACCAAAAACGAGAGCTGAATTAAAAGGTTCCTCTCTGCTCCTTCCCTTTCAGGAGGGGCTCAGCAAGGGTAGCTGGAGGTATGCTGCCCCACAGCAAACCTCTCACTGGGGCAGCACACGTGGACAGGAACAACCTGAGGTCCTGCCCAGGCTCACCACTGGTTTCTGGATTAAAAACCAATAGGTTCTCCATGTCCCCTGGCTACCAGAGCAGAAGCTCATGGCCAGGAGACAAGTGCGTCCCACAGGCTCTTTCAAACCCACCTGTGAGCAATGTCTTGCAGGACAGTGGCAGGACAGTGACCTGATGGCTTCATCCTCAGGTAGGGATTGAAAGATCAACTCCCCACCAAGGAGGTCAGCGTGTGGGATGGTCCTAACATGGATCCACACCCAAACACAAGCCATGTGTGGCATACAAGCCCACTTCTGCCTGAAAATTAAAGCATTACTCAGGATATGGAACAACCTACATATAGAGAAAAGTTGTTTCATCTCTGGCAACCAGCAAGGCTGTGGATAAGGCTGTGCCACGGAGAGAGGGAGAAGGCAGAGAATCAGAAGAATATTATTTCTTAATTTCTGTGCTGCAATTAAGAAAGGGTTGTGTTGTTCGTTTTCACGTGCCTGAACTCCCACCAGCTGCATGCTCCCACCCACAACATGTGTGCCATGTTTTTGTTACGGCTGTAGCCTCAGGTAGCACAGAATTGAGGCCAAGCATACATTAGTAAAATTAGAAGAAATATCATCTGACAGGTTTGGACGGTGCTGTGGGCAGAGCATATTTGGCAAGACTGCTTCTTTTGCAATCCAGTCCAGAGACAGTCCCTGATCCTATCTGAACACAGACTGAACTTGCAAGACGAGTCCTAGCTTGTGAGCTGTGAGTCAGGGATGTCTTAAGCTCTGCTTCAGCATCCAACACCAACAAGCTCTTTTTATCTTGTTCATCCTGCTTAAGTAAATGCAGCAAGCCCTTGTGTTACTAGAGAAGCTCTGAGGGCTGCAATACACAAGTCTGCTTTTTTACACCCGCCAGCATTTGTCCCTTTGTATTTGGACATTTTTGACCACATTTTTGACCATTCCTACTGCTGTCTGGGCTCAGCTAAGACTAGGGAAATACTGGTGGCAGTGCATGGTAGGACACGATGGTTTTAGAGGTCTTTTCCAACTGTGATTCTATTTCTGCAGGCTTTGGTTTGAAAGCTGCATCTGCTACATATGGCCACATTCATGTTCTTCATTGGTGAGCTGTCAGGATATGCTCACAAATTTGGGAGATTTCTTAAATTGCCTGTCGTGAAGGCAGGAGTCTGTGGAATACTCTGTGGTACCCCTAGTAGTGTATTGTTCAAATACAGAACAATGTAGTTACAAAAGGCTGATACAAGCACACTAAAAGGGTTGTGACTGATGCTTTCATAGTCACAGAGAATAATGGAGTCCTGGATGGTGAACAAATTGCAGACCTATACTGGGAGAGAGAGACACGTTCCCATGAACCTCAGATGTACCAAGATGTACCAAGATACATTCAACTATCAAGAAAAGCATTTACAAATCTGAATTTCTAAGAAGCAAAGAGAAGGATTGGAATGGAAGAGAAGCTACAGGCAGCCTGAAACTGGTTTTTATCTTCAGTATATTTTACTCCTCTTTCACAACACAGTGCAAAGTGTTCTTCGTGCCCCTTTTCTCACCTTCCTTTCGTTTTGCAGTATCACTCATTGCTCTTCACATGTCAGTGCTGCCCACTATCAGCACAACGCACATTCCTTTAACAAACAACACCATTCCCTCTCTCATGAGCTTAGGATGAATTATTTTGGAGATATCATTCGAGAGCCTTACATGTATTGGCTTGAGAGCTATTTTTACTTGCAAGTGCTAGAGCCAGAGCTTTGATGTTTCGTTTGGGTTCAGGGCAAACTAGAGAATACAATAAAGAAAGCAAGAGGTAGTGGTTTGTTCTAAGTGTTACCAGAAGTCAGGGTGTGACCCAGAAGAGGAAGGGAACAGGATTGCCAAAGATTTCCGTTCGATACTTATTCTCTCCAGGGTTTGTAAATCTGTCCTGTAGTATTGCTAATCCCTCCTCCTGCAGTGACGTACAATATCGCAGAAATCTCCATGTTCTCCTGCAAGCAGAAGTTTTAATGTTAATTGTCTCTGAAAATCTTTGTATTTTCAGGAGGAAAAAAAAAAAAAAAAGGTCAGTTCTCTCCTAAAGCCTCAAGGCTCAGGGCAGTTACCCAACATCCCTTCATGCTCTGCCTAACCCCCAGCATCTCAGCAGGTGCAGGCTACTCCGTACACCAGCACCACACTGCAGAAGGTGCCAAGGGAGCTGAATACTGGAGCCCATGGCTCGGCAGTTTAGGACTCATGATGAAGAAAAGGCAACTACTGGAATAATGTGCTATCCAAGCAGCCTCTCAAGAGGCCTGAAGTGTCATGCAAAGTGTTTAGGATCAGTCCCCTGTTTGCTGGGACTTGTGTGGATTGATTCGCATCCAGCACAAACTGAAACCAGTCTGGGAGTGTGCACAGTATATGTGCTGCCTATTTTCTGTTTCAGCTAAGGAATTTTACTTACCAATTACTGCATCTTTCAGCATGTGGGATGATGCATCATCACCAGCAGTTATTTTGAGAATGTGTATTAGATGTAACCCAGCATAAACCTAGGACAGATAACAAGCATATACAGAAAGCAGAAGAACTGATGTGTTTTCTCAAGGAAAAAAAAAAAAGAGGGGGGGAAATCCTATAGATGCTGCTTTAAAGGAAGAGTATTCCAAGAAGAGCACAGAGGAAGAGGAAGAAAAGACTGGAAAAAAAAAGTGAAAGCAATTCACAGGCAAGTAAGCAGGGGAAGTACACAGTTAAGCAAGATAGTGATGAAGCTAAGTTGGGAGGAGTTGTTAAAGTTATTGAACAGAGAAATTACCCTGTGGCGCCTACAGTGATTAGCAATGCGTCCAGGAAATAACACAATAAAACTGAAATAATATAGGCTACTGACATTCAGGAAAAAATAAACCCAAAGGACACTTAGAAGCAGCCATACATGTAAAGGCTCAGGGGTAATATAGGGGGACAATTTACATGTAGCTTTTTGGCAGCCAACTTGAACTGCAAAAAGCTTGTGCTATTCTCAGTGGGCATCGCATAAACCAACCTGGCTTGGACACAGTTGGAATGTTGCTGCTAATTTCTTGGCATCACATTGCCAAACATTGTAAAAATCAGAGACCTCGAAGAAGAGTAGTGACATGATCAGAGCACTCGGTGTGGGTTTGATTTATGATGATTAAGTTATGCTTAGATATAGGCTGGAGAAGAGATAAGAAAATAACAGACATGAGTCTACAAGTATCTGAAAGATGTAGGCAAGGTCAGATAAATACACTTAAAGAAAAAATAGGATGTAAGAGAATAAGGGAAAATTCCTTACCAGTTTTAAGAGTAAATGAGTCTTGTATGTAGATACATACATAGAGAAAACTGTCTTTCATGGGACCTTTCAGGGAACAGAAAATGTTCTGCTGATACAGCCTTCCCAGGGTAGAGTGCAAGATAACAGCTGCAGCTCAGACTTCTGAGAATCCATGCTTCTTCATGAAATGAGAATTTTAAAAGTTATTTCATTTCTGCCACAAATACAGTGAACAGGATTTGACTGAAACATTCATCACCTATATCAGTTTTCCTCTGAAATGAGTGTGTGTAATGAACAATCAAATGAAAGCCAAGTGGCTGAGAACTAAGTTACCAAAATCATTAAAGAAACAACAATAAATATTAAGAGAGGAGTGCATTCAAATCAGCACAGAGGGCCAGATGGTACATACCCAAGGGTATTACAGGAATTAGCTGAAAAACTCTTAGGCCCATTATCCATTATATTCAGCTGCTCCTGAAGAACCAAAGAAGCCACTGATGGCTGGCAGAGGGAAAACATTATACTCTTCTTCCTGAAAGGGAACTGCTGATCAATTAACTTTACATCATTTTCAGGGGAAACTCATTCTCCAATAATCAGAAATTATTAGTAGATGTTCTGCGGGAGTAATGAAACAGAGAAGTACCACACACAAAGACAGATCACACTAAGAAAAGCAGCTGAATCTGAGTGATAGACTGTACAGCCGGATTATACCCACATTGTTGATGGGAGGAGGAAAACCACAGGGACAGGGTGTGTGTGTTGGGTGAGGGGAGTGAAGTGTAAGAAGCTGCTTCTCCATAGTGTGGGCTGGAGTTTGCACCATAGTGGAGCACACTGATGGAAAGAGCAGGGAGCTGCATTCCCTTAAGTCATTCAGTAAATTTGTCCTTTTGCTCACTGATAAGACAACTGCTTGTGCAGGGACCTCTCCTGATGACAGTTCCTTGATTTCAGGAGGTTATTTCAATTTCTTCAGACATATTGTTCCTGTAGGTCCTGATCCATCCCTGAAGGATCACGTGCAGACACAGTTGGCTTCAACAGTGGTTGGACTGGGCCCAAAGCAGAGCAAGAATGATGAAGGGTGGATACAGAGAACTGTAACAAAAGAGATAAAAATCTGCTCCTGCAATAGAAAGTTGAGTATGCTTGTAAATATTGCCACACTGCTCCTCGGGGACTCCTGCTGTGTTGGTCATTATATACATCTGCAGTAGCACTGAGGAAGGGGTAGAAAAATATATCAATCAAATTCAAAGATAATACCCAACTGGAGTGTGAATTGCAAATCATTTATTAGAAGCATCATCCTAAAGGGATTTCAATAAATGAAGATAGGGACATAGTGGGAATAGCAAGAGATGGGCGCTGAAACAACCATAAGACAACAACTGTTATTGAAGAGAGGTCAAAACAGTAAATCAGAGGCTGTGAAGAGCAGTAATTTAGAAAAAGCCCCTGGATGCAAATGTTCATGGAAAAATACAACTGGCAGTTCATTTAAAAAAGAATTAGATCCATCCACTTTTGAAGTGCTAATAGAATACCAGTTAGGGCAGGGCCTACTAGAAAGAGTACAGGCAAACAGGTGATGTTATAGATTAACTGGTATAGACAAGGGTGGAAACAATGACCTATTTACTACAAAGATCAAAGGAATTAGAGACATACATAGCCTGGATAAAAAGGGAGGCAGCAAGGTATGGTCTGATATAGAGACAAACCTTCCCATTGAAGAATGCTGCTGAGTAGGAGGGAGAACCAGGACTCATCAGTTAGCAGTGATGGAACTACACACACAGAGGGCCACACTCAAACTAGGAAAGAGAGTGGTGATCTGATGTCAAAACATCTAGTAGAACTGGCTCAAAAGAATCTCCACTGTCCAGAAAAATAGTCCTTAAAATCTCTGTATGAACAAACATCCTTGATTTCCACACACATGAAGTGGTCAACACATTTACAGACAATGTTCAACAATGCTCCTTGGGCCAGTAGAGATGAAAATAGAAACAAAATCAACATACTGACAAAAAATGACACAGTGAGTGGAAGGAAAGTAACCGCAGAAATGTGGGAAATCTCAGCAGCATGGGGTTAAATCACTCCAGGTCTGGGCAGCTAAAGACAGAGCATGGCAAATCTGTGGTAGGCAGAGCAAAGGACTATCATGTGGAGAAATCATCTCCCCATCCCAAGGATCATAAATGTCCTTTGCAAATTTTACTTATTCTCCTTTCTTGGAGACTAATCAACGTGAGGCAAAGGGGAAACAAATCTCACCTTCTTTTAGATATCCCCATGACAGTACCTTGGTTCCCAAATGTGGGAACTGGAAAAAAAGCTACCCTCTGTCTCCGTACCTCAGGAACTGAATTCCAATTTGATCACAACCTCAACCAGATTCTCAACACAGACAGAAGATTAATCCTACATTTTAAACCTGAGTTTTGCCCACTGTCTCTCTGTGTTTCTGCTTCCTTTGTGGACAAAAACATCCTATTTGGGAACACAAGACAACCTATTGGGATTTTCACTGGTCACTTTACAAAACAGATGGACCAAATATTCCACCAGTGTATTCGTTATTCTATGTTGACGACCCACTGACTTTTGGTTGGGATTCATTATGCAGGTTTTGATCCAGAAACCCTGAAAAGGGCATGGTCTGTCTATTCAACCTGCCACATTCTCCTTCTTCAGCATGCACCATCTCTGAGTCTGTATCAATGTGGGGCTTTCAGAAGCCTATGGCAGGACTCGTCTGCAGGAGGCCCTCTGCTCTTGGATTTACACCCAGTAGAGACACACCTTACTCTTACCTGATCTTGATCAGAAGTAGCAGCTCTTCACCTCTCTGTTCAGGCTGCATTGCTCACATCAGACTGAGGAATTCCTGGCAATTTTTCTTGGTAGAAATGCTTTCATTACATGTAATCTAAGCGATATGAAATCCACCTACATATCTGGGAGGGTGACAGCACATTATAATCACGCAGAATCACTTGAGTGCCCGTAACAGTGGCTGTAGCAACAGTAACGGAAGTCCTGAAGGAAGGGAATGAGAAAATCACTCCCACCACTTGACTCATGGGTTGCTGCTTAGCTACAGGTTGAAGCAGTTGCTGAAGTCATGGGTGTCTGTGGGCTGCCAAGTTTCTAACTTGAGGTTTTATGGGGCTGTGTCTATCAAAATATTTGGGATCTGCTCATCTCTGGTTACTGTGCCAGATTCAGAAGTATGTTTTTACTGCACAGAAGCCACAGAAAGGCGCCATCTTGCTCAAATGCTGGCTGTCGGTTAGTTGCATTTTGAGCATGGTTAACAAGGAAAGGCCACGCGTGTATAGCAACAGTAAGCAGTAGAAAATAGCTTTTAAGGGACATCCCAAAGATCCAGGATCGCTAATCTGACTGGACAATGTGGTCTTACATAAGCATTGTTTCAGGGAAACAATTGTGAAGGGAATAAACAGATATGTGAACAATTGTTGGATTTGGGACTGTTAATCAAGAACCAAAAATGAATATTATATTTTCAAAGGAAATGTTATGTTGTCTAATCTTCAAATCTCACTGCAGTTCAATTTTATTAAATGAGAGGAAGTGGAGTCTTGTGGCAGCGATGGTGGGACATGTAATCTAAGGTCATTTCTCTGTTCTAGCCTTGAAGTCCTGAGCCTAGGGTAGTCAAACCTCCTACTCTTATGTCCACCAGTTCTCTATCAGGAAATAAGTATGACATCACTTTCCTTCACTCTTATCCAAAAAACAAACAAACAAAAAAAAAACAACAAAAAAAGGGAAGAACTGGATAGAAGACGATGTAAAGATGCCTAGTCCCAGCACAGTGCAACATCTAATCTTAATTGAGGACTCCTGTAAAATGCATATTATTATTATTCATATTAATTTCAACTTGACATCTGTCCCATCATATTCTCTTGTACAGAGCAAGATTACTACAGAGAACAATTGTTATATAACATGGCCAACTGGTTTATTACATGGAACTATGTCTGTAATTTATAGAGGCATATGTATGTATGTGTGGGCAAGGAGTTTGAGCATGAATGATTTACAAGAGGGCCAGGTCTTGTGATGTAGAGTTTATTGTAGTTGAAAGGCTGGAGACCAATTGTTCATCTTCATGGAATGGCTCCCAGAATTAGTTATTATTCACTGTATGTTTATGTCATGAATGAGTAATGTATATGTAAATCTAATGTAGGTACTTGGTCAGTTTGAGTATAAACTGCAATAAAAGTCAATTTTCATCCATAGTACAATATCTGTTCCATGTTTTGCAAGCAAGAGGAAAAGCGTAAGGTATGCCATCTTCCTAATCATGGTGTCTCTCCTCATAAGGGAGATGCTGCAGGCCCCAATAATCTCTGCAGCCCTCCTCTGGAGGTATAACAGTATAAAACAGTCATTTTGTTGTACATAATACATATGGTTTGCTGTTTAACATTTTTTCCTCATCTGAGACTAAGAATACAATGTTCTTATGCCATGGGAGCAAGTCTGTGCTGATGGTACTGAGCAGGCTCTGCTGCCTTGCTGGCTTTCTTTGGGTTGCTCTCCAAAGCATCTGAGAACACGCAGGACCACATCCAGGCCAGGAGTTATCTCACACAATATCAGGTGCATGAAAGTCAGGAATTTGTTCTATATTCAGTTCCACAGCCATTGGAGAGACAACTCTGCAGAGCAGTCCTGCTTGCAGGAAATTAACCCTTGCTGTTGAAGAGCTTTTCACAGTGAGTGAAAGCTCATTACCAGAGGTAATGAAAGAACACTCTGTCAGGGAGCAGAGGGGTTCACACATAACTGCTCCTGCACCCATCAGGTTCAGCTGTTCTGGTGTTTATACACTTACAAGGAAACAGGCTGATAGTGATCTAATTCTTTCCACCCAGGCCATCCCCATAAGGCCATAAATAGCTTGCAAGTCCATACATAGAATCCTTAAGTACCTCCTATGTCCTCGTACTCAGCCTTCTGCTGGGACTAAGTTGAAGATAATTCTGAGAGTAATTCTCCCCCATTCCTTCCTGCAAGATAATAGAGAAGGAAGGTTTAAAACTTCACAATTTCAGTGTTTGCTTACCTGTACCAGTATATATTTATTTTAATAAATGAGATGGAAAAGAAGGTTGCAGTGTCTGCAAACCAGGGGTTCTTGGCAATGCTGATGTGCCACGTTCAGTTATATCTGATACATGTTGCCTCCTGCTTCTGTTCTTAGCAGTCATAGATGACCTGACACAAAGCACACTGAGGCCCATGGGGTTTGAATCAGTCCTGTGATGAGCTCACTGAATAGAATTTTGGGGTATATTGATAAAGCATGAGGTTTTCAGTTAGGCTGGGAAGCAATGACAAATTTTGAGCTTCTTCAGCTGTACTTCCATTTACAAAATACCGTTTAGCATTCTGCTGCATCTGAGTTTTTCATTGAGACTGACTTTTTCCTCTGCCGTAACTCTGAAGCAATAACAAGCTCAAATTTTATAACAAAAATCACAATTTTACATTGTGTTTGTAGATTACTCTGGTCTTTACAGTAAGGCTGTCATTACTGCACTTCTTTAAAGAAGTAGAAGGACATAACGGGGACAGAGCAGGAAATACTGATTTTTCTAAAGCATTCAAATGCTGAATCACTACAAAACATGCACGGTGCTCTTAAACCTGCTGCCAAGAAGAGTGAGAAAACAGACGCTTTTCCCATGTTTGTGTCATCTTCTCGTAGTTTCTCTTCTACAAACAGTGTGGGTTGTGCAGTGGATCATTGACAAACGTGCAGGTTGAACTCTCATATAAACCAAGGGCAAGGCAAGCCCTGGCAGAGCAAAGTTCCCTGGGCTGCCTCAACTCCTGCTGAGGCTACATTGCAGAGTAGAGGTGTGATGACTTGACTCCCCAGGCGAATGGGACAACTCACTATGAACAGTCCATTCAACAGTGATTCTTTCTGAATACAAGCTTCTTCAAAGCTATTTCCTACCTGAATCTCTGCATTTTCTAGAGATTTTTATGAGAGATCAGCTCTTGAGTTGCAAAAGTAAGTCTTTCCAGGGTGAGAATTTATGTTGCCTCATATAAAATTTATTTTCCCTGAGCGCACACAGAAATGTACCATCCTCTTTCCCCTCATGTGTCACAAAAGCCATGACAATGAATGTTGAAACACAAAGAGAGGTGAATGAGATTTAAATTGACATTACATTCCATAGAATACAGATTCAGATTAATACATATTAATACACCTCTTTCAACATTATAGTAGAATATACAAGTGTCTTCCCGAAGTCTCTGCTGCTCCCATCTGCTGCTTTTAAATATTAGATGAGTTTTTCCAATTGGTTTCAGTATCTTCTGCTGTAGTCAGCTGATGCAAATTGGCATCGGTGCATTATACCATTGGTGATACGTCAGTCTATACCAGCTGAGATTACAGCACAGTTCTAGTTTAATATATGCTTCACATCTCTTTAATTCTAGTGAGTTGTCTGTTTTATCTGTTTCTGTCTTCTTAAAAACATATGGGCAAAAGTTAGCATCTTGAGGAAGATGAACAGGACCTGTTCCTACTCAATCTTTGAGGCAAATATCCTTTGCAAAGTCATGGTGGGGGAGAGTAAATTTCATTCAGACCAGTGGAGTAGAAGAATATAATTTACCATTTTTGCGTGGTCCTGAAAACAGAGCTAAATTCAAAGCATTGAAACAAATATTTCTGGCTCAATAGTGCAGCTGTTTAAATTATTTACTGTAAATACGACTCGACTGATTTAATGCTTTTGCTGTTCTTTGTGATTTTGTTGAATGAGATGATCCTGATTTGTTGCCTGTTTAAAAAATCTGTCTATAAAATGACTTCCAAACATTCACCTTGGATTGCGTGAGGATATTACTGATAAACTCAGATAATTCCTGTCTAACTATATCAAAAAGAAGTACACACACAGAGATCTCCCATCCTCATGTAAATTACTGTATCAGCCTAGCTTTATACTTGCCTGAAGTCACCAGTCTCTGGCGATCCCTCATGTGATCTCTTCTCACCCTGATGTTGCCCACAGAACATTGTAGGGGTTTGTCAGGGACTAGGAACACTCGAGATGGGAAAGCTACCAAGCCCTAGTGTGTCCTCTTCCACTCTGGGTTTATTTTTGCAAAGTGTATTTGTGACAGCTGCTGGGTACCATGGATGAAAGCCATGAGCATCATGAACAGGGCTCCCAATGGGGATTGCAAGCTGATCCAAGCAGAGGCAGAACCCCAGCTCCCAAATCCCAACAGTGTGTACCAGCTGTGGGAGCAGCACAGGGGAAGCCACTTTCCCAGACGAGCTCCTCCTGGTGCTAGACAGCATGGTATAAACTTGCTGTAGTTCAGGATAGGATATATCATAGAATCATAGCATCATAGAATCGTAAAGGTTGGAAAAGATTACTAATATCATCTAGTCCGACCCCAACCCATCCCCACCATGCACACTTACCATGTCCTTCAGTGCTAAATCCACATGGTTCTTGAATGCCTCCAGGGATAGTGACCCCACCACCTCCCTGTACAGCCTGTGCCATGCATCACTGCTCTTTCTGAGAAGAGTTTTTTCCTAATATCCAACTTGAACCTCCCCTGATGCCTATATTTACTGATGTAAGAGAAAACATGGATAGTAACTACTTTGATGAAACTAGAAGGATCAAGCAAGAACATAAATACAGGCTGATGAAACTGGAGTATGGACAAAGAGGAGTGTTGTCAGAAGGGGAGGGTGGTGTACCTGACTACATGGATCTCCTCCAGAAATGTCAGTCTTTTTGGTTGACTGCAATGAATGACCTGGAGTGGTGGGGTCCCTGTTGTGCAAGACTGAGATGCTTCAGCTGTGCAACAAAAGGGGTTTATCACACCTGTTGTCCTCCCAGCCCCTTACTCATGCACACAGACATCATCCAGCTTTCTCTGGAGCATCTCATCCAGCTTTCTCTGGGGCATCTTCTCATCTTTTTTCTTCCTTCTCTCACCTGGAGACGTGCTTGCTGCTCTGGGATGGCCAACGTCAGCTTTCAGAATAGGGACACAGGTATGGAGGAGATGAAGTAATACAGCAGTTATTATACTCCCTCTTCTAGCCATCTTCTTTCTTCTAAAAAAAAATAGGGATTTCTGAGTTAAATGTTTGATGGAAACAGAGTGATTGATACATGTTTCTGTCTCACACACTCAGCGTGCTTGCCAGGTGCTTTCTGCTTTCATATATCTGACATCAGCTGAGGCGTGAGTAGGGAAAACAAGAAGGAAGCCATTTGGGAAGTGGTGATCTCAACAGGAGCATGTTTCTCTGCCACTTTCAAGCAGGAAAAATTAAAGATTAAATGCCTCCTCTATGCATGCCAGTTTGAGTGTGTTGGAGTAAATACATTTTGATACATATATATAAAGCAAAGCAAGGTCTGAGAGGGTGCCAGATCCCTCTAGATGACATGAAACTGATAGTACCTGGAGAGAATAAGTTAAAACCCCTGAGCTGTATGAAATAGTAAAATGCAGAACACAGGCCTTAACAATAAAACTCTTCCCCAGAGCAGACTGAGGATGACAGCATGCAAAGTCATGCTGCAGTTAGTCATCCCATTCAATATTCCTCTGGCCAGAGCCTACTGCGTGAAGAGCTTTTGGTACATTTAGGGCTGAAAGTTGTGTTAGAGAGCATTTAATATACCCTTTAGACCAAGGGGAGCACTGATAGCCAAGTGAATCTGAACATCTCAGAACATGAATGGCAGCACTAGTTTCTGCAACACCCAGTACCATTGAACCTCCCAGTACTTCCTCCAGAATGTGCTCCTCCTCAAGGTCAGGATGAGTCCGTGAGATGTTTGAACTCAATCCTTCCATAGTTTTAGGCAGTTGGGATGTGTTGACAATTCTGCCTCTTTGCACCAGCCGGGATCTTCTCCCTGGCCATTGGTCTTCACCAGGTGTTATGCACAGCAGTTGGCAAAATTGTCAGTGGTTTTTCCTGTTGCTCGTGTTTCTCCTAATGGAGCTCCTAAGTAACCCAATTGGCAATTCACATTTTAATGGGCTCCTTATTATGGGGTTAATAACCTGCATTATTTTGTGTGGTTCTAACCATTAGCAGCTCGATGTTAAATGGTTTTGATTTGTTTTGATGCACATCTGTTGACTTAGCACCTCGAAAAGTACAGTCAGTAAAAGTTCAGTACAGATTTGATCAGGAGCAAATTTAGAATATGCCCTTGAGGTCCTACATGCAGGAAGCCACCCTCCCACTGTCTGCTTTCTTTCAGTTCACCTTATTAAGAACTGCCCTGGGCCCAGCAGGATACATTTTTCCAATATGGTGCTTCACAAAGGTGGCCTAGATCCAGTTCCTGGTGGCACACTGTTGTAACCTGGTGGGCTGATCTAAAAGCACCTCTGTAGGTGCTCAGCCCCAGGAATGAAAGCACCTCAAAAAAAAAAAGGAAAGAAATCTGAAAAGGAACTTGAATGGATGGGGGAGGAGGAACAGTTCCCAGGGTTTTCACACATAACTTCTGTTGCTATGGCAATCTCTGTCTGTCCATACTTGTTCAGAGCACTTCAGGCAATATTGATCGTTCTGCTTTGAGAGTGAGGGAGAAGCCACGGGGATATTTCCACCTCAAAAAACTGGGGAGGGAGGGGAGGGAAGGGGCATGATATGGTGAGGAGTTTTCAAATATACATTCACCTGGTTCCTGCTGTTGCAGGGTAAGATCTGTGGAATATGTGTGTGTGTACCAGCTGAACTTTGCTGGAGCATCTGTGCACAGCCATGATACAAATAAGCAAAAAGGTTTGGGTCTGAGAAGTGAGAATTCAGCAGTTGCACCACCCAGCATATGGAGGAACTGCAAAATGTGTCTCATATCCGAAAGTCTCTTCCAAAAGCTCTAAAATTGCCAGGATGGAAGAAAGTGTTGAATCACAGATACTGTCCTTGGTAAAACACCATCTCACCCACAAATTGCTTATAACACTAATAGAAACATGGCACAGACAAGAATCTGTGGGAAGAGTGAATCACTGGAAATGATATATTTATATAGCACCTCTCAGCATCGTATTATGGCAGCTCTGCTTCCGCAGGATCTGATTATTGAGGTCCCACCACTCTGCAGACCATGGGGATGTTCTCAACCTTCAGACTCTGCTGAACTGTGGCCTTTACGGATGTCCCATCCCTGGAGGTGCTCAAGGTCAGGTTGGATGAGACCCTGGGCAGCCTGAGCTGGTGCGGGGCAACCAGTCCACAGCAGGGGTTGGTTTGGGACCAGGTGGGCTTTAAGGTTCCTTCTAATCCAACCATTCAGTGATTCTATGACTCTGTTCTATGATTCTTTACAAAAAGAGGAGCTGGTCAAAGTGACCTTCCCAGCAGGGTACAGAGTGCCTCACTTCCCTTGGCCTCGGTGCTGTGTCACGATGTTGCATGCCCGTAAGAGGGATGCAAGACAAGTTCATCCTGTGAGCAAGTAATCTGGATTCTGCAGGAGACTTTTGCACCGAAGTACAGTCGTAGAAAAGCTCTGTGCCTTCCTGCACCCTTTTCTCTGTGTGCTTCAGGAAACTGCTCCCTTGGGATGAAAAGTTCCTGCAGTAATGCACCCTGAGGTGTTGGTTTTTAAGCTTTTCCAACGAACAAGACATGTCCTGCTTAGGGAAGTGTGTCTGCCAGTCTGCAGCATGCCAAGGGCTGGGATTCAGACTTGGGGAATTGATATATTTATTTATTTTTGCTAAATTGAACTGGATCACATCTTTGTAAGAAAAGAGTATCTTGGCACAGCCCGGATTGAAAACAGAGATGACGCCAGTTGCGTGTTAATGTTTCTACTGGCGTGTGTTTTGTTGTTATTTAGCACTGGTATTGGTGGGATGTGATCTGTCTGGTGCCAAAGAGGTTAATGTAACTGTCCCTACAAGCATGTGAGTTAGGCAACGCATATCTCAGTTTAAATCATGCTTCACATGTGGACTTAGTGCATTGAAGGCATTTAGGATTTCAATCCACACTTCCTTTTTTCAAGTCAAGGCTTCTTTCAACTTCTCCAAATACCTGTGGTGACTTTTTAAGGAAACTGAACTAAGTGGATAGAGTGAATTGATACAATCTCCAGCATATAGAGCAGCATGGGCTCTGTACTGTGAGCATCATGCCCAGAGAGCGTCCTCCAAGCACTGATTTGCACCCTCCCCAAGTCCTCATTGCCACTAGTCATGGCCAGAGGAGACTGCTCCACTTCCAGCAATATTTCCTGTCCCTGTGTGCTCTGATGTCTAATATTATCTGGAAAAAATGCAAGGTGTTCTCTTGTGTCCCGGCTGTTGGAGTGCATAACACATTCAGGAGGCATCTGATCAGCAAAAAGCTCCATCAGAAACTTCTACTCAGAATAAACACCAAGCAACACCAAGAATGACAAATTTTCTCTCTAATTTCTGCTGGCTGGAGTCATGTGAATCTCCCACACTTCCAACATGCTTTTTTTCCCAGCTGTGTAAGTACTGCACTTAAATAATGGGATCCCACTGTGCATGCCTCCCCACCACAGTAGTAGTAGTAGGGACTATCTGGAGTGAACTGCCTGAAATCGTGTTGCTCTTTGAGAAAAATCTCACTTTTTCCAGAGGGCTCCCCCAGCCTGGAAGCCTGGAGATAAGAAGGTGGAGATAAAGGCTGTGCTGTGGGGCTGTTTGCATTGGAAGAGACAGTAAAGTTGATAGTAAATGCTGAGTGTATGAGACTGAATGGATGGATGGAAAATTACTGAGATATTATATGCAGGTTTATCTTGGGAACTCAGCAAGAAAATGTGATTTCTAGCCTGGCCTGATATGATACAACTGAGCTGCTTTCTCAGATACAGGGAGAGCAGCCAGCCTGCATGCTAGCTGTCCTTCTTGAGGTCTGACATCTGCAGGGACCACAAGGCTGCCTAGATCCATGTCCTTACCTGTGCCACCCTTAGGTGCCACCACAGAGCCTCCCTTTGATTTTTGTCCAAGTCCTTCTAGTGTTCTTTACGGACTAACAGCACTTCCCCTTCCCACAAACACGTGTAGATAAATGTGGTGTGCACAAGGGTGTGCACTGCAAGTGTTTCTGGCAGCATAAAGCTGAGGCTGGTACAAAGATTTTGCCACTAGGGGAGCAGAACAGGAGGCTGTACTTCTTTACAGCAACATCCAAATTAATGAGCAAATAAATGAAACACTTCCCTACCACCTGAAGCAGTTCCCAGTGCTCATGGCTGCCAGAGGAAGCTTTTTTGGGAGTACTGGACTGAAGAAATGGGGAATGTGGAGACTTTATTTCTGTGCTGCATCAGAAGCATTACATTATAGTGGAAGAAATCTTTATTTTCACGATCCATAAAAACGGAAGGCTGATGATGCAGCAGAGCTGGAATGAGGGTGGAGCCTTCGTCCTTCCTTCACATTTTTGCCTTCATCCTCCTCTTCCCTTCAACCCCCCCATTCCAGCAAGTCTGAGCAGGGCTGGAGGGCAGCTGTGAGACCAGAACTCAGCACTAAGGATATGCTAGGACCTCTCAGGGAGCAGAACATGGCCCTTGCCCATCTACACACAGAACCTGGCTCTGCTACCCACCAGCCCCTACCTGTCCCCTTCTCCTTTGAATGTCCTGGAGAAACAAGTTAAGCATCCCAGCACTGCAACCTTGTTTCGCTTTACATACCATGTTCCCAAAGGAAAGACATTAGCTCTTGAAGCATGAGGAGAAAGGGAAGAATGGAAATAAATGTGCAAATAGCATTTCTTGGAGGTAAAGCAACAGGAATGACCAGGAATGAACATGTCCCGTTGCCTCCTAATTTGAGCCACAATGCTTTCTACACAGAAAGGCTCATCCAGAGGCAGATATGAGCTGAGATACTTCAGGCAGGGGTTCCCAGCTTAACTTCTGGGCTCTGAGAAAAGGACCCTGTCTCCAGGCTGAGCTCCTCTCTGAAAAACAGAGGTAATTCAACATCTCTCAATGCAGCTGCCCCTCTCTGCTTTGGCCAAAGGTTGCCAAGCTTTCCTGTCTGACATGCCATTTCTTCACAAGCCTGGAATCTGACAGCTTAAAAAAAAATTAAAAAAAAATGATACAGATGTGCATTCCAGACAGCATTCCCACACTAACTGCCCAAATTAGCCCGGATTTACACCAGTGTAATCGGTCAGTGCAGACGTGAGAACTGAGCTCAGCATATACCCAAGAGCCTGGTCCCACATCTCTGCACCTCGTGCCTCAGCCCAGAACCAAAGGGGTGGAGAAGGGCCCTAAGCAGGACCACAGCACCATACTCCCTCTGTAGTAGCAGTTTCCCTATTGCAAGGGCAGGCTGGAAGGAGGCTTTGGCAAGGGGTGGTTAGTTCCATGGTGTGTCTATGGGGAGGAGGTTATCCTGTAATTTCACATTTTACCAGTCCCTGGAAAGCTGGGAGTTGGTCCCAACACCATCTAAAGGGCAGAACTGATATTCAGTGCAATGTGGAGCTTCTTTCTCAGCCCACACTTACATTTCACAACCCTTGCATGCCTCTCAATATAGGCTGCCCTGTCTACTGGCCCTTCAGTCTCCCTGCCTGCTTTATGATCAGTCTTTATATACACAGCCTACTGAAATTATTGGGCCAGAGTTTAGATACCATAAATACATGCAGGTTCAATAGGTCAGCTGGTGTAGACCAGAGAACATGGCTCTGTGTGACTGGGACTGAAAATCCTACTGGGAGGGAATGGTCTGCAACCTTTTGTAGTGTGTCTCATTGCAAAGCTGAGCAAATAACTTATGCTAAATAGTCCACTGAATGAATGCAGCTGCATTGCTGCTCACACAGTCAGCATGGGACTCACTTCTCCTCTGTATGGGGATGAAGGCACATGTCCCCCCTGCCCATGAGAAGACTCCCATCTGCGAGGCCAGAGGGAAGGCTTGGTGCTGCCAACCCCCATAGCCCAGACATACCCAAATTATCCAGGAGCAATGTCCAGCACTCACAGATTAATTTCCCATGACTCACGATACAATAATTCCTGTCGTAATTTGTGGTATGACTTCTCACGTTGTGCTTCTAGGATTCACCGTCTGAAATTTGAGGAGAACTGCAAGGGTTTGATTGGGTGTGGGGAGAACAGGGTGTCTTCCAAGGATCTCGTGGCCCAAGCACAGAGAGAACCCAGTTTTCAGCTAGAAATGTTTCCAGCCCAGAAGTGTGGTGGATTTCCTGTTTGCAGAGATCACAGATGTTTGCTTTAAAATTCACTCCAACCCATATGTTCTTGCTGGAGAACTTGTTTGCTGGACTGCTTCCAGAAAAATGAATGCAAAAATGGGGCTGGGTCACACAGAGGGAGCAACAGGCGGTGTCTGTTCGTTCGCTTCAGATGAATGGATTGCACAGAGATCTGACCAGCAGTGATTGGAAAACTTGTAGAAATCAAGTAATGGAGATGGTAAAGGAAATCCTATCGTCCTTTGCTTTAGTTTTACTGATGCCACTGATGTCCCTTTCATCCCTTGTCTCATCCAAGTCTTCCAGAGGGAAGGCTGTGACTGACAGTTTTGGTCTGACAAGCAGACATGACGTGCAAGAGGTCAATTCATTCTCTGTTTGTCAGAGAGGAAGAGATTTATTTGCTGTAGGTACATCCGGCTTTGACTTCTTTGCAGTGTTGTTTTGTTTATGCAAACCAGTCGGCTCAGGGCATGGAGGTCAAGATCTACATCCCAAGTAGGAAATCAATGCTCAGAAATAGCAGCCCTGGGAGTTCATCAGATGAAGGTCCCTCCAGGTTCCCTCTCCAACACACCCCACGGAAGGGAAAACAGAGCCCTTCAGGAGGGCATATTTTGCTTTTAAATTGCAAAGCCGAGCTTTATCACAATGCAAACAAAAGATTGCAGGGTAGATATAAGGTGGAGGTGATTGGGGACTATTAGCTACCCACATTTTTCAAATGGAAATTCCAAGCTCTTCTGAACATGTTGTGTTTTGATAAATTTTGCCACACCAGCCTTTTTTTTTGCGGAGACATTTGGAGATTGAGACAACAAGTCCCTATTTGCTATTCAAACACAGCTTAAAGGTCGGGTTTGTGCCCAAAAGAAAGCAGACTCTTAGCAAATCCATTCAGGTGGCTTTCTTGATCTGAAGTTACGTGGTAACCATCGGGGTTTTTGTGAGCTCAAAGATATCTCTGCATGACATGGGACCTTGATTGCTTTGCAAGTTAATTTTACTACTTGTTTGCAGCTGTGGCTTTTTTCTTGTTTTCCTAACCCATTGCTGTTAAAAATTGAAAGTGTTTCAAGTCCCAGGTGAAATAACTCCCTCGGCTGACCCTGTTAATGACAGATCCGTGCTCTCGCCTTGCCCTGCCTTCACCAAGTTGGTTGGCTTCCTTGTGCTGCCATCTACAGAGCAAGCAACAGGTAATGCCTGGGGATTATTAACAGACGGTTAATTCCAAATCCTCCTCTTTAAATCCTTACGATCAGTACCTTCTCCAGGTCTGATAAGCACTGGTGGCAGCTGGGTCTGCTGGTTTTCTCTCCCAAGACTGTCCTTGAAGCCATCATCACAGCATTGGCAACACGAGTTGCTTTGTGTAGCCCGTGCCACAGGCATATGCAGTTCTAGGGAGCTGGCTTTGATATAGTTGAAGGGCTGTGAGGAAAATATCAGAATTCTGCTAATGACCTTTACTGTTATTATGCTGCTAGTTGAGTGTCATCTCCTTCACCTATTGAACTGATGAGAACTTTTTCAGTTATTGCCAGTGGCACAAAAGTCAGACATAGACCACAGCCCTTTCATCTGCTGGGCTGGGATATGGCCCTGCTGCTCTCAGCCTGACACATAAGGTTCTGAAATACTCTTTGGCTGTCAGTAGCGACCTGTTCAGAGACAATTCTGAGCACATCAGCACTTCCAGTGTGGCAGACAGAAACTGGAGGCCCTGCCACTGAGTTGCTGCATACTCTCTGTCATGTCACTTCACTACAATAGTCCTCTGAGACAAGGCAGAATAATGAAGTTCTCCTGCAAAGGAAAAAATAGCTTGGGATCACCTCAGATTTTTCTACTGATTTCATTAGCCTTAGGGCTCAGTGTTTGGGGGCTAAGACTTGTCCATGCCAGATTAGTGGTCTCTGTACACAAGTGCACAAGGATGTACCCATCCATATTTGCAGACCAGGCAGTGGACTGCAATCCCCTTGAGACAATCAAGCTGATGGGAACTCATTTACTGCTCGTGTTTCAGACAGTGCAAAAAACATATTTTAACAAATCCTGATGGTATTCAAACTCTGTCTGGAACCTCATGGCACTGGCTGGACCTTCTCTTTTAGCAGAGGTGAGGAAAGCAGACCGGGAATGTATTGATTTATAATGTGCTAACATCTTTAAAAATCTGATCCAGCCTGAATGCTCCGAGGTCTCTGTGTGAAACCCTATCCTGGGTGACTCCCTTTAGGTTAAAAATAAATGCTGCACTTCTGTACATGGTACAAGTGGCCGAAGATGGAAAATCTGGGTGCAAAGTGTCTGAACTGCAGAGCACCAAAGGGCACCAAAGTGAAGGTGTCTGTAGGCTCTCCATAGAATCATAGTATCACAGTGGTTTGGGTTGGAAGAGACCTTAAAGACTATTGATCTCCAATGCTGCATCATGAGCTGGTTGCCCTCCAACAGCTCAGGCTGCTCAGGGCCCCATCCATGGCACCTCCAGGGATGGGGCACCCACAGCATTCTGGGCAGCAGTGCCAGAGCCTCACCGCCCTCTGGGTGAAAAATTTCTTCCTGACATCTCACCTCTTTTAGTTTAAAGCCATTCCCCCTCGTCGTGAGGAGAGCTGCAGCTTGCAGAACTGTGTTGGGAAACAAGTCCACGTGCCAGAATGCACAATCCAGGGCTGTAGCTCTCAGGACCTGCTGTGAGGCAAAGTTTTCACCCAGCACACGGCTGAGCAGAGCTTGCCAAAGCAGGTAAAGATATAACCCGCAGCTCCCTGAACATGTTTGTGCAGCTCTGTGAATGTCTCGGAGAGGAAGGAGGGCACTAGGCAATAATTCGCATACCTGCACTGGATTGTGTAAAATGTGGTGGTGAGCACCCTCCTGCCATGTTGCTGCATGTGTCTTGGCTTCACTGGCACGCTGGTATGTTCAGGGTGGGGTTCGTTAGAGGTTTCCATGATTTATTTCCCTTCTCTTTGCTGGGGTTTCTGAAGCCTCTGAAGAGGCTTTTTGTACTGATAGAGGGAATCGTATTTTTGTGCCTCTGCCTGTTTTTGTAGGTGAGGCTCTGTCTGAAGTACCTTTGGCATTAAGGTCACTGTAGTATCCACAAGAAAGAAGATGTGAGTCTTGTTTTTTTTTTAATACTGCTGAGGCAAGGTCTGGGTGCTCTGTGCTAGATCAGAAACTACCCTTGAATAGCGTAGGAATTGGCTTTGTTTCCAAAGAATGACACCCTGGTCTCTGAAGAAGCCAGAACTGTCTGAGGTCTTACAGCCAGCTTGCAGATTTTGCTGAAAGCCTACTTTGCATTATGCAGACCTCTCCTGTGAGATCCAAGCTCATCCCAGAGTAGAGCCCAGAAACCCTCTTAGTTCCCAGGGTGCTCAGTGCATCCTGCACAATCCCACACAGTGCCCTAAGCCGCAGGTGCCACCTCCTGAGCTGAAGGGGAAGCACTGAACCATCCACAGCAGTGTCTTCTGCATGCAACCCACCACCCATAGATGCCTCCCAGCGGGCTGAGAGTATAGGCAAGCACTCCTCCTTTCCCACAGAGGACATTTGGATTACTTTAAAGTGGAGCAATTTGACACTGACAGTACGCATAGTTACCCGGAGTCTGCAAAAAGCGGTAGGAAAAGCTGATGGCAGATGAAAAGAAGTCGCCTGCAGTGGAGGAAGCATCGTGTTGAGCTGCTGCCCTCTGCTGCTGCACAGCTCCGATCGAGCTGATAGTCGGGTGTGCATCCATCTCCTGCAAAACTTTCACTGGGAGCATCCTGGGGCCGCAGGACAGGGAAACTGCTTCTGCAGAGCTTTGTTGGGGATCAAAGCTAATACATTTGTTCAGCTTGTCCTGAACACCCATTGGAGGCAGCTTATGAGGAAATAACCAACATTTTCCAAGATAAAAGATTGCAATTTAATCACTAATTATCTCTTATTGTGCATCGCTGGCCTGACGTGAGCCAAAATGAACACAGAGCTGCAGATGGGCCACAAACTGGGAACCTCTGGGCTTTTCTGCAGAGCATGGACAGAGGGGACATGGGGCTTCCGTGCCCTCTGAGCATCGTTGCATGCCTGGCACCCCCTGCCTGCTACTGGGCATGCAGGGACACACCACTTCTAGTACAAAGCAGGGTCACATCACTGATCTACTCTATTTCACTTTACTGTTGAAATCTAGGTAAGCAGATGTTTTTACAATGTTATGTATAAATTCTTGAAATTTGTCAATGTGTCACAAAACGAGGTGGTTTAATAATACTGAGTGAGCCGTCTGTCATCAGGAGAAGTGTGTGTGACTTCCACCAGCCCCCAAAACAAAGATCACAGCACGTACCTGCTGCTGTGGTTTTTTTCACTCCCAGAAACATTATGTCCTGGATATATTATATGGTGGGGTTTTTTTCAGCAAATTAGCAAGAAAAAACCCCTGTTTTACTTAGCATATGAAATGTATTCTGTTCACTGCTACTGTCAAAATTGTAACTGACTGTCAACATAATTTGGGAGGTAAAAATTGCATTTTAATATGCTGTATTCAGGGAGCAGAATTTGATATGTCATGCTGGCTTACTGGCAGTGCATATTTCCCATTGGGAAATCTAGGAGACAGAACTAGGTGCCAAGATGTACCCAGTCAAGAACACATTTTTCTAGGCTGTACAGAAAAATGTTTTATTTTTCAGTACTTGGCTTAATGCAGAGAAGATAACCAGTATCATGTGCTTTAGGCCAACATTGTAAGAGCCAGGTGATTGCATCCTGCAGTCACCCCAAGCCCCTGTGATGCATCTGTGCCTCCCCTTGGCCACGCAGCACACATCTGGGCAGATCCAGGTGCCCACCCAACAGCAGCCAAATCCCACACATTGGGCAATGGGAGCCACAGCCCCACAGCTGCAGTGCTTTCGCTGGTGGCCTCCCCAGCCCAAAAACCCTCTCACAGCATTTCATCCCCACTGTTCCCTGACCAATTAGCGAGCTTCCCAACAGGATGCCGTGTCACATTATCTGTATTTGCACAGCGCTTCAGATGCAGGAGAGCTGGCTGGGAAAGGGACATTGATTTAAAGGAGCACTGTCCAATTTATCATCTGCTCCCTGAATTTCTGGCTGTGTGCTCTGACCTCATGCCCACTGCCCTGGGCAGCCTGTTCCATGCCCACCACCCTCTGGGGCAGAGCCTTTCCCTAACCCCTGGCTCTCTCAGCAACAAATGAAATATTACAACCCTCCCTTTTGGAAACCACATGCTAACGGACGGACACTTATTATCCTGATTGGTTTAGCATTGCATTTTGGCTGATGTGCAAAAGCATTACAATCACACAAAGGACGTGGTGTCACATGAGCTGCAGCTGAGCAGTAACATTATATAAGGCTAAGGAAGGGAGGAGAGAGCACGGATCCCTGTGGACACTGCAGTAGTCAGGGACTCTGTCAGTGCTGCAGCTCCACTTCAGCATCTTGAAGGACTTAGGATCACTTTTTTGGCCCAACAATTCTCTGCTGCAGGATGGCCCACATCTGGGCAAGGGGCAATGGCAGGCAAAGCATGTCAGGGCATTGGCGCTCAGAGGAAGGAATTCTTTACCAGCATGCCTTTGTCCATGCTCCAGTTCTTTAGCAGTGAATGGTGAAACAACTGCATGTAAAACGCCTCTGGGAAGAGAAGGGGAAACAGGTTTTTTTGTTTGTTTGTTTGTTTTTTGAATACATAAGAAAAGGAAATCATTGTCCTTAGAAAATGGGCTATTTCATCCCTCTGCAAGCCCAAATGTGCCCTTTCCAGTTAAGGCATTTTAATAGCAACAGGGAATTGTCCTGTCCCATATGCAGAGCAGCATCTTTGGACTTCTCCTTTCTTAATGGATCTGAGATTTCCCCATTCCCCTGGTGATGACGGGAGTAGGTGGCCTGAGGACAAATTCTTTATTCATGTGAAGACAGACCATCAGATTCATTATACTAGAGATTACATAGGATGATGACAGAAATGAATTAAATAAGGTTTTGTTTCAATACTTCTTATTTTTAACTGAATAATGTGCTGGATAATAATTTGGCTGAAGCTAGTCATGTTTCTTAGGACATCATACTGAAAAATGTCTCATGCTGCAGGTTGCCCTGTGACTAGGTTATTTGTTTCACAGTCATTTGGAGGTCCCCACTGAAGTTTTCCTCCTGTATTGCCAGGCCCTTTCTTGTTTTGGATGTTAAAGAGGTAGTAGAATTGTTGTTATTATTGAATAGTTAAACCAGAGCCAGGGGCAGTGTGAAAGCAAGCTGGTGTGACAGCAGGACAACTCTCATCCTTGTAGACAGCCAAGGTCAGGCTGGACAGGGCTCTGTGCACCCGATGGAGCTGTTGGTATCTCCATTCATTGCAAGGGAGTTAAACCAGATGACCTTAAAGGGTCCCTTCCAACTCATGTTAATCTATGATTCTACCACTGAGAACAAGGAGAGAAGAGGGCACCACATCCATGCTGTTAAATGGAGATGGGCAGCCTTCATTTAGGCTGGACAGAGGTCCCTCTCTTATTCCTTGCACTCATGTCCACACTAGCAGCAGTGTATCCAACGGGAAGTTTGCCTGGACACGTGGAAGAGTGCCTGAAGGAAAACAGGCTGAGTGCTTTCCAGCTCATATCCTGCAAAACCCACTGGGGTGGGCAGATGCTCCAGGAAAGCTGCCCCATGGGTTATGAACCAGCAGCCCTCTTCCTCACCTCAGTGTCCCCACCAGCACCAGGATCAGTGCACACACTGATCAGATCTCATCTGGAGACCAAGCACAAGCCCAGTGGAGGAGTGTGGCCAGGTAGCTGCCCCTCCAGAAGGATGGCTCCCTCCCTGCTGCAGAATGTGGAATACTGTTTTGCTCCGAGCATGCATAGTTCGTGTGGGTGTAGATTTACATTTCGTGGAGGAAAATGAAATAAGGGGGCCAGTTTCAACTAGCCTGCAGTTTTAGTATTTGCAAGAGTCGATGCCTTCATGTGATGTTTTACGTAACAGCCTTACACATCTGCAAAGTATGTAAAGCATTTCCACTGTTGGGAAGAAGAATAAAGGGGAGGAGAGTCTTGAAAGGTATTGTATCTCCCAGAAGGATTTTACAAGGAATTTTTAGCTCCCACCAGGCAAGAAAACAGCCGTCATAGTGGATCTGTTCTCTAAAGCCAACTTTTTCTAGCCTTGCAGGAGCTCAGACCACATTCTTGAGAGGACCACAAAGTATGCTTGAGAACATAAATGATAACTACTTCAGTTCAGAAGTAAAAATCTAAACTGAGATGCACTGAGTAGGAATAAAAGCAGCGCAAATCTGGGATGTGCATCCTGATCTCAAGGGAAAACAATGGTATCAGGAAGAACATGACATTAAGAAATGACAAGGCTCGGGGAAGAAAGGTGTTGTCATGAGCAGTGTGAGCAGCTGCAGAGCTGAAGGGAGCTGAGCTGAGGGCTACTTTCCTGTCATACATCATCTAGAAGACGTGAATAAGCACCCTCCTTTAATGCTGGTTATTTACCCTATCTGATAGTGGAAATCTGGTGCAATGTATATACATGTAAGGCTGTGGAAAAAAAGTTGCAAAAATGTTATGAATACCTCCAAGGAAGGTTGGAATGAATGAAAAACGTCTGAAGCTATTCAAGAGCAGAGTCTAGTAAATCAGTCCATCCACTTTTCTTTGGCTTCTGAATCTGGGTGGACCCAAACCACAAAGAAAAGAGGAAACAAAGGTGGAGTAGACATTGAGAGAGATCTTTCTAAAGCTTGGCATTAAAATGTAAGAGCTTCCAATCACTGCTCAGCCCACGCATTGTGAAGCAATTGGAAAAGAACTGGAAAATCACTGCAAAGTGGCTTGAGATGCAGAGGGAGTTTTGTCTTTTATCCCCTGGCATTGCTTTAGAACTAAGTGACTTGTAAGGATTTGTCACCAAGTCCCCCTTCCACTGAGGTCTCTCCTAAAACATTCTGAAACGGGAACATGGGAATGTTTGGTTTTAATCAATGGTTCCTCTGCTTTGCACTTAATTGTCTCCTTTTGGAAATGTGTCACAAATGCTAAGCCTTCCAGTTCTGATGGACTGGAACAAGTCTAAGACTGTAAGACTCCTTCAGAATATAAACTTGTAACCTTGGTATACAGAGTTTCTGAAAGCCCATCATTTGGACATTATCTTACAGGTACTTCCAACAATGAGAACAGTTTACTCCTGAGAGCACTTCCTCTGTCCAAAACACCATGGACAGGCCTGTTTCATCATGTTTCAGGGGCATAAGACCATCCAGATCTTATCTGTCAGTTGCCTATGGACAAAGGAGACAGGGGACAGCCACCAGCCTCTGAAATCCATGCTGGGGGTGGCTGTGAGCCTCCCAGGCATGGTGCAGAAGCAAGAGTTAATTCCCCTACACTCTGTCAGGGCGGTAGCTCTCTGAGGAAGGTAGACAACAGAAAGAATGATATTTCCTCTCTGGGTTTCTTTAGGCCACTAATTCTATCACATATAAGCCACCTCAAAACACCTAGCACTGCTCCCTTGCCTGTCCTGCCTGCACATTCTCTAGGCTGGGAGCTATTCACCAGGAGCCTTGCCTTCTTTCAGGTGTGTGCTTAATTCATTTTTTGTTTTATCTTCTTCCTTCTGAAGCATTTACCCCTCAGCAGAAATATTTGCATTACTAATCTATCAAGTCTTTTCTACTGCTGCCCATCTACACAGCAGCTGATCTTCCTTATCACTTTTCTCTTTATTACTTATCCCTAATTTATACAGCACTGGGCTCAGAAATCTCTACTAGAAACACATTGCAAGGAGAAACAGCCCATCACCTGAAGACTCAATGACTGCAATGGCTGATGGAGAACTGGCATGCAGAGGGATTGACCACCATGCCTGCACTCCTCATCTGCACCATGCCAGTGTCATCCTAGTACCTGACTGAGCCTTCCCCTGACTGCTACATGATGATGGAGCATGACATTGACAATACCATAGAATCACAGAGCCAGTAAGGTTGGAAAAGAACGCTAAGATAATCTAGTCCAACCTCATTCCATTCCCACCATGCCCACAGAACTTTTCCCTAAGTGCCCACAGTGTCTTGACACCTCCAGAGATGGTGACTCCATAACTTCTCTGAGCAGCCTGTGCCAGAGTATCCAACCTGAACCACCCCTGGTGCAACTTCAGGCCATCATTTCTCATCCTATCACTGTTACTGGGAAGAAGCCGACCCACACCTCATTACAACCTCCTTGCAGGGTGTTGTAGAGAGTGATAAAGTCCCATGAGCTTCCTCCAGACTAAGCAATCTCAGAACATTTCATTTTGCAAGCAAGCACCAAGGAGCAGGACAAGCCCTCTCCCTCCCAACCCACCCTGCAGCACTGTCCTCCTGGCCCACTGCAGGGTCAGCTCCTCCGCAGGAGCTGCATCCCAGCATGAGCACACTGCAACTCATTCAGCTTTCAAAAATGATTTGCAGAGCACAGTTTTTACCGTTTGACCCTCGGGTCGCAGCCTTGCCCCATTGTGCATACACACCATTCTTCCGCAAAGCAAACAGCCATTTTTCTTCACTGAAGGGATAAAAGCAAAAATTTACTCCCAGAGAGAAAAGGGAACTTTTCCCATCCTTTTTAATGCCCTTTCGTGATGCTGGCACCAAGCCAACTTGCTGTGTTTTTACTTTCTTCCCTACAGATTTGTGAATTTTATAATGCTTTCTTCACGCAGCTCCAGAGGAAAAGGATCACCTTGCCTTAATATCCTGTTTGCTAAGCCCTAGAAAGGTGAATCAAATATATGACAGAGAGGTTTTTATAAGGATCAAATACCCACTGTACCTCAGCACAGTAATAGTCTGTTAAAATTCTCTTTGCTATCATATCTTTGGAAATATGAAAGGAAAACCTTTCAACAGCCTCATTCCCTCAGGCCCCAGTCTAGATCATGTTGAGAGGGATAGGTGCCAGATAACTGCATTGGTGGAAACAAAGATAAGAGGGATGTGCATACTATCAACAGTTACATTGCCTTAATTATGTTCTAAGACAGATGCAGCAACAACAACAGAACCAGTGTTAATAGGGTGAGTGGTGTAATTACCTGCGTGGTATATTTCAAAGAGCTCAAGTTGCATTTCATTGCTGGAAAATTCCTAATCAAGAACAAGTGCACTATCTCAAAATCTCCCATCTGACAATATAACACAGTGAGCATCTCACAAGAAGAGGTTAATTTAAGTGATGCCTTTGTGTACCTCACAAAAGGGGCTGGATTGAAAACAGGATGTCAAAGCAAACTCCCTACTGAAAAATAGAAGGATCATTCCAAGAAGTTTTCAATGTTTGGGGTCTATCTGCTCTTGGAATATCTTTAAGACAAAGGATTGTGCCTAAGGTGCAATTCAACATTTTTGCTTTGATTTCTATTTTTTTTATATTCCCATCAAAGACTCCTGATTCTCTCTTCAACCCACAGCTGGAACACTAGTTTCAAAGCTCTCAGAATTACTTTTAGACATGATACAAGCTTATTCCACCTGTCTGCCCTAAGAGCTCTTTACGCACACCTGCAACTGCCACTCCACCTGGCATTCACCCATTGAATGTTTGTTCTGCATATTCAGGAAAATAAAATCTACCCAGACCTGCTTTGAATGGCAACAGTGTCTTCCTGGAGCACCATGCCCTGAGAAGGGGATTCTTGTGAGACCATATTACAACTTCCATCAGAGTACTGTAGGCAATGGAGTAAGTATAGCACTTCTTGTGGAATCATAGGATTGTTTGAGTTGGAAGAGACCTTTAAAGGCCATATAGACTGACTCCCCTACAATGAACAGCAACACCTACAGTTCAGAGCCTGGTCCAGCCTGACCTTGAGCCCTGTTCTCCCAGGCATAGAGGATGCAGTGTGGACCCACCTCATGTTTAGTTCCTCTGTGATCAGTGCATCGTTGGTTTTCACAGGTCCTTGTTCTTGTACAGTAATGGTACAAACTGTTTCAGAGAGCTTTGGCTAGAGAAAGTAGCCCTTCTTAACCCAGTTTACTTGACAGTTTCCATAACAACTTGACACAGCTATTTATATAGCTGGGAATATCATTTGCGTTTCATCATTTTCAGAACCTTTGTTGCCATATCAACTTAACTGCCATGTAGCAGAGTACAGTCTCATTCAATTCTCTCTTGTTTTCTCAGAAACCTCTCTCAATGAACTGAAATTCAGTTTGGCTCTCAAGGGCCCTTGAGAGGCCTACATGTCACTCACTACGTTGCTCAAGCCCTAATTTAAATGGACTCATGCTTATGGGACTTAATCTGCACCACAGTGGTGAGCAGCCTGACCTAAGGGTAACCAGCCCATGGCAGGGTGTTGGAAGCAGGTGGGATTTAAGGTCCCTTCCAACCTAAGACATTATATGATTCTATGACCACTTGTAGTAGGATGGCAAGATGGTTATAGAGTGGATGGTCAGACCAGAAGTTTTTGCAGATTGCCTACTGTGGCAGAAATGCTTAGTTACAGCCTGAAACAGTGATGAAGCAGCTGGTGGGAAGGCAGTGCCAGTCCAGAGGAGCTCAGCTGTATGCAATGCACCTGAGTTACCGGAAAGGGTGGAGCCAGGGTCCACCCCTTCCCAGACCTCATTTAAGGATTGGCAGTAGAAGTAAGTGGGTCTTGTTGGAGATCCCTGTTTACTTGTGGCCTTCCAATGGTATGTTGATTCTTTCCTTTGTTTTTGGCTCCACTGCTGTCACATTTGAGTGTACCTTCACTTACCACAGCCTAGGATTTTGGTACTGTGCTGTCATTTCTATTATATTGCAATATTACATGTACACTCCTTAGTAAGTGAATAATCAGAGGGGTATGGAAGCAGCTGGCTTTTTCTCCTGTGGGTGATGAGGGAAAGAATTAATTTTGAAGTGTCTCCTTCAAAGGTTTGGTGTTAGTATTTCTGTATCTGTGTTCTGGGGATGTGTTTTAATGAGCATGGTAGTGATGGCTTGATGGTTGGACTGGATGATCATAGTGACCTTTTCCAAGCTTAATGATTCTACAATTCCATGGTCAAAAAGTGGGGTTTGGATGGAAGGTGGGCAGATGTGTGAAATAAGGTCAGTGCCAGGGAAGAGTGGAGAAGGAGTACTCATCAGGTGGTTTCTGTATTTTCTCAGGTGAAGCTCAGCCTTGCAGATACAGTCTGTGGCACCAAGTGTCCCTTCCAGTCAGATATAATTAATTATTATAGACTTCTACAATGTGCTATGCAGAATATGTGTAATCCATCTGACACCTCTGGCTGACTAAAAAGGTTTAAATAATCCTTTAGCCGTGCTGTATTTTGTCACTCACACCTCCAGTTCCTGTTGGGAGATTGCAGGTCTGCTGTGTGTGCCCTGACACTGTCTCAGCCTACTGGGACTGCTGCTTTTGCAAGATACTCCTGTTCAGAAATAGGTGTCACCCATTTCCCTTCTTCCTGAGGTTTGAAGAAGTTCTCCATTCACTCTCTGAAGAAGGTGTTCATTTGGCACAGCTTAATACAAATAAGTTGACCAGCTGAAATAGTGTTAGTGAGTTAGATTGCTTTCCATCAGTGGAGATGTGCAGGACAGCATCTGTAGGAAGTGGTTCAGTTCCTGGTTTGCATTAGCTGCATTGTTCCACTCTGATTTGTCTCAGGATTTCTAGAGGGCCTCCAGTGAGACTGAGAAGCATGTTAGCAGGCTGGGTGCAGCTTTTTGTTCAACACTGTACCAGGAGATGGGAACCACTGCCTCACTGATGTGTTTTGTCATGTAGCAGTACTAAATACAGACTCTGATGGCTTTATTAATAGCAGCTCTATTATTTTAACATGATGTTCCACCAACTACTTGGACTGGGGACAATAGGAAATGGCACTTACGCGTTTAAATCTGAGGCACACTGTGAACTGTTTGAATCTGCATGATTCATTGTCAGACAGTGCTATGTCAGGCACTGCAGGCAAAAGAAAATAAGCTGTGTATGCATGATCTATATGTGTTCTACACGTAAGCTGTATGAAATGCACCCTGCCCTCCTGTTGATTGAAGTCATACATGAGCTCTGTGTATCCTTTAGGATATTCTTGGTAGGATCTTGGGAATTGCCAGCCTGGTGCTTTTAACCGTGACCTCAGACAGTGCTGAGAGCATTCTGCTTGTCTGCAGGTGCTTGGAGGATGGCTGGCTTCCTGTTGGAAGGAAATGGCTTTAGGTGTGTCCTAGAAGAGATAAATTGAGTGCTAAACCCAGCCCACACTTCATTAAGATCAGCCAGTTGGAGCTGGTTCTTTTTCTGTTGTTTTTTCCACGCTGACAAGTAGTAGTGTTGCTCTGGGAAATCTGGGAAGCTCTGGAAGTTTGAAATTTGCACAGTTCACATTCCCCCAGCATCTGCCATTGGGTGATCAGTGTTCAGAAATTTCGTTTTTTCTCCTCTCTCCCCCAAGACCTGCTTGATTTGCAGCATAATTACCACTATTTATAGTCATTGAATTCAGGAGAAAAACTCACATTTGAAAAACTGTATCTTGAAACCACTATTCCTCACACTAAAATAAGCATCCCCAAAGCTGATACACTCTAAAAGCTGTGACTCACAATACAAACGAGCAAGTGTAAGAATTTTTCTAGGATCTACTTTATTCAGACTGTACCTCCAATGAGAAATGGACCTAAGCAACTTGGCTGTGATCCTTCTTCCAGTATCCTTACCTCACATACAAAAGCCCCTTTCTCCAACAGTCCCTCCTTGGAGGAGGCCGGGGCAGAGACTGACTATGCTGCTGCTAACACCCCTTTGAAAGACTGAAACTCTCATATCCAAATCAGGGTTTCTTCAGAAGCCAAACAGTGCTTGCAAACTATAACAAAGCAGATCTGATAAAACTTTTCAGCATGTTCCCCAGTGATTCCCAACCCAGCAACATGCTCCATCTCTATTGCTATTAAAAGTGTTTCATTCTCTACTAGTTGCTTTCAGTATGAAATTAGACCTTATACACAGTACCTCTTTTTGTACTTGTCTGCAGAAAATAATTCTCAATTTACGTTCATATGACAGTTTTAGGCACCGTTTAGAAGAGTCCATTTGTCTGAAAGCTGTGATAAAATCACTGCATTTCTTCCCTTCCTCAAAGGCAGACAGGTTTCTGCTCTGAGCACCTTGCTTTATCACCACTTAACACAGCTTTTCCCTTCTCCCAGCCCTGCTCCTGAAACTGGGCCCAACCTGAAGGCATCATCTCCTGGGGAGCCCTGCTTAGCCTCCTTCTTGCAGAAGCATGACCTCTCCTTTGCCCTTTGAGCACTAGGTGCACTCTGTCTCTTCAGTTTTTCTCTGTCTCAGACAAAGAAAGAAAAAAATCCCACTCTACATGCCAAGGCAGGGGCTGGTTCACTCTAACATGATCCATCCCATTTATTTTATAGCATTTTAATGCCTCTCTTGGTTGTCTTGCTACACAGACTTCAGGCAGAGTGGAGCCATGTTACTTAGCAACTCGTAGTACACATGACAAAATTAACCCAAACAGTTTTGTTTAATAACTCCTTAACAAGGAGCAAACAAAACAGCAACAAGAGGTTTTCACAGTAAGCGTGCTTTCCATTTTGGTCAGATTACTAATACTACAGGTGACAATGTTATCTTGGATGTTCTGTGGGACTTGTTTTCAGCCCTTTTGTGAAGCCCTCTTTGAAGCATCAAAGTCTTTCCCACCCAGCCCTCCCTGTGTCTGTTGCTTTTATAATGGAAAAATATAGATTATAGAAAATTAAAATGCAACTGGAGCTGATGAGCTCTAACTTATGCCTGCTTTGCCCTGTATAGACCAGGTCTGGAGGTGGGGGTGTGAATGTCATTATGAGCCCCCTCCAAGAACTGGGGTGAATTGCAAGGGTGAGGTTTTCAGTGTTGTGATTTAGTCCAAATTCTTCAGGAAGTCTGACTGTGGGTTACATGCCCCTGTTCCCCAGCCCATGAAATAGGCTTCATTTGAAAAATTGTTTAAGTGAACAAATAAGTCACAGTGGCTTCAACAGCCACTGAGCACCTGAAGATCAGAACTCCAGGCTCTCAGGAGGTGTAAGACCTGTGCTAAATGTCACTCGTGGAATATGTTGGTCTATGTTCATCATAAAAAATGGGCTAGGTTTTGCTATCATTTTGTATTGGTACAGTACTTCCCATTGGGATTTTTTAAGATTTGGAATTGCCTCTTAAAAACATGTAGAAGCTGCCAAGTTTTACTGAAGGACAAGAGCCCACTGCCTTGCTGTCCTAGGGGATTTGAATGAAAGGCTCCTGCCAAGAGTTTCAGCCTTAGGAGAGGCTTCTGCAAGATTATTTCCAGATATGAAACCCTTTTCCTGCTGGGCTGCTGAGCCCTCCCTGTCCAACATTTCATGGTGACTGCTGATAATGAGAGTGCAAAGGCCTCCCTCCCAACCATTAAATACAACAACTGATCCAGGCAGTGTTTTCCGGCTTTTATGGAGAAGAATGAGTGACTTGTGCGTTCTTGTGAGAAACTATTTAGACAGCAGATCCAGCACCTATAGGTTTTTATGGAAACAGAATGTAGATTCTTATCAGCCTCCATTTATTTTGCAAGTAATGACAAATGAATTCCTTGGAAACTCACTCCTGGCAATCCCAGAGCACAGAAGCACTTGGCTTTGAAAAGACTTGCAGGCATGGTGGTCAGAGGCACGTACTCTGAGGGCCCTGCTCTGCCTGATGCCAGCTGCAGGAGCTGTTGCCAGGACGCTAGAGAAGGGAAAGAGAGTGCGATGGATGGGGAAGAAAACACCACGCTGCTCAGGCTCCTTGATAGTTCTGCCCAGATATAAGTGAAGAGGTGTGTGATTGAAGGACACTCGGTGCAGGGTGGTGTAAGAAAGTAGTTAGACTTTCAGAGACTGATGAGATTGCTTATCTTATCTAGGCCATCTCCTGTTTAATGTAGGAATTTTTCCTTTTTGTACATTTTCCAGTATGTCAAAACTCACTGCATGTAAGTATTTCCCTTAGGAAGTCCTTCACAAGTGACTAGCTTTCCCTGCCAGGCAGTCTTGCAATCTGCAGCTGGAGCCTTGCAGACAGATCTTCTTGATAGGAAAGGAAAAAGAAGTTCCAATATATAGGGGATTCCTGCTAAAATTGGCCTGCAGCCTTGCTCACCTCACTCCCAACATTCTGGCAAATACCTTCTGAGGCTCCCTGAGCAGACATTTCCCCTTTTGTGAGCACTGACTGCAAGAGGGGAAGCAGTCAATCCAGGAAGGCACAAAACAGTAAGTCAGCCTATTTATACGTAATGAGGGTAAGGCACCTTCCTCTCCTTGAGTGCCTGCTCACATTCATTTACTGTATGAACTATGGTTTTTTCGTGTCCTACTCCCGTTTCTGTGCATCCCATTATAACCCTGCTAGCAGCCTTGAGATCCTAAGGCATACCAGGAATAATGGCCCTGTCCTGTCTCATTTTGTTGGCAAGGTCTTCTCTGTTTTTCACCCCAGAGTTTACCACTATGGCCTTGGCACAGTCTTGTGCTGTGATTTTTTTTTTTTCCTCTGTGAAATGTCAAACCAGCTTTGTTGCTACATCTCACTTAGGAACCTGACCTTCCTTCCCTGTTCTGTTTTCCCATCCAAGCTCCATAGTTCCTGTGATTCTTGACATCTGAAGGGAGATACCCTTTAGTCCTTGATATTTAGAGGGAGACATTTCTCAGGCATATGAGGGTCCGGTCCACTGATCTGCAGTAACAAAAACTGGCAAAAGAGAATGAACTTCAAAATCAAAACTGGAGAGACCTTCAATTTCTCTCTAGGACTAATATGACTATGTTAATGATGTCCGTAATGGAAGGACGATACGAACTGCCTTTGTACATCCACACTGGCAGCATCAGTAAGGTTTGTGTTTTGATTCAGGACAGCAAGGACAGCCTTCTGTCCCTCACTTAGGCAGCTCACTTGGCTTCAGTGGATACTTATCTCAACCGGTAGCTGGTGGGTGTTGATGCTGCACGATGTTCCAAGGACATCAAATTCTAGAGCGTGTGGGACAAAACTAGGGTTGGTCTGCAGCATCTCCCAGCCTCTGCAACATGTGAGACCAGTGGAGAATTGTGGGGATATCCATCTGTCACTGCAGCTTGGTGTCAAATGTGGCTCTGGGAATAAGAATTTCAGCCCTACATCTGCTTCTGTTGGTTCCAGTGTGGACCAACTCTGAGAAGACAGAAGAGCAGGTAATTCATACCTGGTTTCCTATGGATGGCCAGTCAGTTTTCTAGCCCAGTACCTTCACCATCCTCAGCAGAGGAGTAAAATATGCAGCCACTCTTCTTCCACTAAATTGGGAAAGCCAAATTTTATCTGAAGTGTTGCTGAAGAACAAACAGTGCAGGGTGGTCTACGGAAAGGAGGAGGAGATGTGGTGCAGAGGGGCATACTCTCTTTCCTCAGAGTTTCAAATGCTTTGCTGCTCTCCTACTGTCAAGGTTTCTTTTCTTTCTGGGTTTTGTTTTGTTGGGTTTTTTTTTCCCCTTTCCTCTATGCACATTCTTTAGAAGGAAATCAGAAAGCTGATACTGCCTCATAATCTCGCTTTAAGCCTTCCCCATTTCTAATCTTTTTTGTTCATGGCTCCCTCAGTCACACCCATATAACTGTGCCTTGCAGCAAGAAGACTTGGATACACATGAATGGAGGCTTGAACTGCTGTCTTTGGTAGTCAGAGGGTCTGCTTCTGCATACCAGGTGCAATAAAACAGCTTCTATTAGAGGTTTACACAGTTCAAGCCTCTCCCAGCTTGGAGAGCAGCTGTAGCCTCAGCTCAGAAGGACACTGGAAAGTTCATGCTCCTTCATCAAAGCTGTCTTGTGGACTTTGTGTAGAGCAAGGGTGTTCATGCCATCTGGGGCCTCTTAATGCTCTGTTCATTGCAGAACTCATTCAGGTGAGAAGCCCTAGATGAGTAAGAAATATCCCCCTGGGAGGCTGGGTAGATAATTCTCCTCCACTCCTTTCCCCTCTTTTCCTCTCTTTGTTCCAGGGCACTGGTCAGCCCTTGGTTCACCACCCTCACACACGTGCACACACAACCAGGCCAAGAGAGGAAATGAATCATTTGCAATGGGAGATCACGACTGCAGGATTCTTATCTTGAACACGAACATACACATCTTCAGGAGCTACACAGAGTCTGTTGGAGCAGAAGAAAACTTGGCCTGCTCAGGGATTTGAAAACAGGATTTTCTGGGGGTCAGAAACAAGTCTGGTTTCTTATTCATCATGATCTTCTTACCCCTACCTCCCTCCCCCCTCTTCTGAGAAAAAGGAAAGCCAAAAACACATACATCAACCATTTCAATGGTGAAATCTGCACACTGGGAACAGGGATGTGGGAAAATCCCTACCAGATCAGGAGCTTCAGGCAGGGTATCCTCTGTGCTGTGGGCTTCAAGGGTCTTTCAGCTTCCCCTAGGCTGTAGCCATTGTATCAAATTAGATTACATGGAGAAGAATTCCTGATCTCAATGTCATTTGGCTGTGGTTGCTGCCTACAAGCTAATGCTATGTAGACAATGCTCTGAAAATCCTACAGGTCCTCTGAGAACTTGGAGCTTCGCAAGGCAGAATTAATTAAGAAGTAATGAACTGAGCATTTGATACCACAGTAGAAGTGTTGCTGCAGGCACAAACACTGGGAGAAGGGTGCTTTCGACTGATTTTTAATTAGAATTTAATAGTGCCCTGAAGTTACATCTCTCATATATATAAAAAGCTTACCTGGTTCTATGTGATGAACAACTCAAATTAGATTTTAACATATGCAAATAACTGGTCTGAGAGATCTGTGTGGGAGTAATAGAGATAGGACGGGTTAAATCCTTGACCCTTCACAGTTGATTTTTCTTTAACTGATCCATCAGCCAGTTTGTTTGCAATTAAACGTTAGAATTAATGGAGTTTAAAGGAAGTCCTGGAAATCCATGTGAAATGCAGGCACTGAGTGCTTTGGCTGAGGTAAATTAACACAGCCCATTGACTTTAACTGTATTAACTACAGCACTGGAGTATGCAGAGCTTAACTGGATGCAGTGTTCCCAAGTCACGGCTGGTGCTGAACTCCCACTTATACAGAATAACCTCTTGCACTCTGAGATGTCCCATTAGGTAATCACAGCTGAGCATGTATAAGCCTGAGGAAATCTGCTCATAAAGTCATCCAGATTGCTCAGAATAGTGTGTGTGTCAGGGTAACTGCAAGGGTGGCTTAGCCAACGAAGTCTGTAGCTCCAAGACATTTGTAGATATGCTGCCACTGATAGCATCAAGAAACACTGTTGGGTCTGGCCTGGGAAGGGCTGCCAGGACAGGAGGCCAGCACAATGCTCCAACTCATCCATCCTGAGCAACCAGTGCCTTCCTCTGCACTGGAAGGAATAGAATATTTATTTATACTATGGAGATGGAAGGGATCCTCTCTCTCTGGCACACAGCACTTTTCTTGCTGTGCTTCTCTCAACAAATCTCCTCCACAAGACAAACCACGTTATACAATGCTAAATAGTAAGATTAAATTGTGTGATTCCCCTTGAATGATCCTGCCTAGCAGAGATACCACTTTGCTGCTTTGCAAGTGTGCTGCTTTCAGAGGCACATTATAGCTGCTGAGTTATTTTAAAATGAAGACAAAACTCTGTTCTCATCTCATAATATCTGATGGTGATGAAGCTTTCACTCAGCTAAGCAGGAGGGAGAAGAGCTGACGTGACCCACAAAATCACACCTCCTGCTCAAAAAGCAGGAGCATTTGGGTGCCTAATGTATGTGCCATGGTTGTTTTTCTCTACTAACTGTACAGAAGCCTTGCAATTGTGAAGAATAAGTGACCTGAATTGCTTACAGATCACTTACAGCCATATGCTGTGGTTGTCTTTGCTCAGTATCAGCAGGGGACTGGATGCAGCCCATAAGCTCTGGTGTGTTGTGCTCAGGAGTTTTGTCTCTACAGTTCCCTAGTCTTTAGGATTTCATTAAGCGTGAGGGGAGCAATAAAACATGGTGCTTGTTGTGGTTTGGGGGTTTTTCCTTGCTTCTTTTTAATTAAACAAGCATTTATAGGTAGCATAGAAAGGCCATGCCAAGAAACTCTCCTTATTTACCAGTTCTGTGTTAGTTAAGCACCGATGCTGCAACTACTCAAAAGCAAGTTTGCATTTTCTCTTCAAGGGGACCATAATTTGTTGAGAAGGTTTCTCTTTGCATTCAGGAGGAAGCCTTGTTTCCACATTAACCTATCCATGGGACCTAGCATGGGGATTCTTGTTAATACAGTTTATATCTAGGCCACAGTAAGGCTTTCATCTGACCTGTGGCAGTTCTGTTCCTAAAGACAGAGGCTATGGAGGGGAGAGAGGATGGGCAAGGTGAGAGTTTCAGTTCCATGCAGGATGGAGATAGGGGCAGAATATTTTCTAGCTTTGAGTGGATCCTATGCATTCAGTCTGTTTCTGAGGTGGTGTGGTGGTAGGGAATCATGCTGCATCCAGACATGTGATGCGTGGAGCTTTTCCCTGCTTGGAATCCTGTTACAATGGTACATGTCACCATCTCTTATCTTCTCTAAAATGATGCCAGTGTCAGGCAGGTCTCTTACATGACAGCCCATGGGACTGAGTTGGGACTAAATAACCACACATGTGTAGCAAATCTACTGCAAAGATTTCTGATGAAATCTTGGCTTTGTGGGAATCCAGGGAAAGGCTTTCCCATTTTTCTCAGGAGACAGGATGTTATTCATAAGTACTAGAAAGACTTTTAACTTTCCCTGGACTCCCTGATGAGTACCCTTCTAGAGGCACATTTTGCTTTTGCAGGCAAGAGACTTTTCCACTCCATGCTCAAACTTGGTGCAGGAAGTAAAGTACTGCCTTTTTATCAGCACCTCTTGGTCATCTCAATTTCTAAATCAATACATACCAGCACCAGAATTATTTGTTTGCCCTGTTGTTTCAATATCCAGGGTCCCAGATCACCCCTCTGACCCCTCACCCAGCAGCTCCTGCCTGTTTTGTACTTAACTCTTGCTAGGTCCCCACAGGAAAAAAAAAAAAAAAAACAATTTCCAAGGAAATACGAATGGGTCATCCCAGTAATCAGCATTGGTAGCAACATCGGAAGCCCCTTGGGTCTGGAGAAAGAGGCAAGAATAAATCTGGGTTTGGGCCACTCGTCCAGTAAGAACAGCTGGAAACACTCATGGGTAAATCTTTCCCTTTCTAGGTGTTTATCAGGGCCTCTCATCACGGGTTCATACTTTCTCCTTAAGCTTCGAGCCCAGGGAGAATGTATGGGTGCTTGACAGGTAGATGATAACAGCTCGCTTGTGATTACTCCATGTCACCCCCAGCATGATGTGTTTAGAGTGTGTCTCAAGTGGGTGTTGTTCCAGATAAACAAAGCAGTTCCTCAAGCAGTTTTATGGCTTTGTAAGTTATTTACCGAGGCAAGCTCAGGTCAGTCACATTATCTATTTCTTTTTTAATGAGGGGCTGTTTACTTCTTGCTCTCATTTTCTGGATGAATTGAGACACAAGGAGGTCAAACAACTTCTCCCTGAAGTCTCTAGAGCTTCAAAAGCTAAGTTTTAATGTGTTAAGCACAGAGCTTAACTTGAAATCGGGGATCTGCAAATAAGTCTAAAGTACCTTAAAAATCTTCCTAATGAGGAGCCTCCATCAAAATTTTGGCATTCTCTCCATTAGTTTTACCATCTTTGCAACTCCTCTTGTTTCAGCTGGGTCTCACTAGAGTTGAGGTCATCTGAGGATACTTTTTGGGGAAGGTCTGGGGAGAAATAGTTTTCAATAGCTCTGACCTGGACAAATTCAGAGGCTCCGTTATTTTTCAAGTCTGAAATAGCAGCTCCTAAGCTTAGCCTTTAGATTTCTATTTCAGACCAGTCAAGGTGTGGATGCTTTCCCTTCTGTCCCAATATACCAGAGACACTAATAGAATCATCATAGAATTGTTCAGGTTGGAAAAGACCTTCAAGATCATCAAGTCCAACTGCAACCTAACCATACTACATTAGCTCTATCCCATTGCTAAATCATGTCACTGAGCCACATCCAAAAGGATCTTAAACACATCCAGGGATGGTGATTCAGCCACCTCCCTGGGGAACCTGCTCCACTGCTTAATAACCCTTTCTCTAAAGAAGTTTTTCCTGATAATCAACCTAAACCTCCCTTGATGCAACTTGAGGCCGTTTCCCCTTGTCCTGTCACCAGTGAGCAGAGACCAAACCCACTCTTGCTGCATTCACCTTTCAGGTATTTGAAGAGAGCAGTAAAGTCCCCCCTCAGCCTCTTCTTCCCCAGACTAAACAGCCCCAGTTCCTTCAGTTGCTCCTCATAGGGCATATCTCCCAGGCCCTTCACAAGCCTTACTCCCCTTCTTCGGACCTGATCCAAAATAAATAAAAGTAGTAATAAAAGGCACTGTCTCTCTTTCTACCCCTTGCCTCCGCTTTAAAATTGTTGCAACAGGGAATTAAGAGATTCTCTGACAGATCATGGAAGTTAACTATGCAGAGGCTTTTTCTTTTCCCTTGTCCTTTTGCAAAATAGGTCAAACCCAACCTAAGACTACAAAAAAATCATCCCAGAGGCCAAGACTGGAGGCAGACATGGGGCTGGATGGACCCTTCTGACCCAGCTCTTCATGTTTCAGGCTTCAGGTGAAGTAGTTCCAGTTCTTCCCCCGTAGACACTTCAGCTCTTGAATCAGCAGTTAAGATGGTTGCAGACTTTGCAGGTGGCTCTTGGTGTTCTTTCTCCCCTGCTTCAGGGACATACCCAAACCAGCAGGCTCTGCATGGAGCTGAGAAGGGGAATCACAGCCTCTCCTGCTGGAGTAGGTCCAGTTTGTGCTCCTAGTTAGCTGTTCACTGGAGCAGGAGCCAGGCTTTCCCACATCACACACATGGGTGTCCTGGCTGTGGGGCTGGAGGGTCCATCTTCCACTTTTCCTCTTTGGTCCAGTGAAAGTTTAACTATTTATACAGCGTGGTACAGCTTCTGCAGGAGACTTTGAGACCAAAATCCAGACAGTTTATCAGTTGGTGTGCACTCATTTTTTCCAGGACATTGGAACCATAGAGACCATAGAACTATAAGGCTGGAAAAGATCACTGAGACAATCTAATCCAACTGTCAAATGGAGGCTCAGCCTAGTTTTCCAAGATGGGAGAAGGCAGAAACCAGTGTCATATGTATTTGGTGTAAATTACTGATGAGTTTGAAAATACTTATGGGACAAAGCAATCTATAGATCTTCATGGGCTCTATAAATTTGGATTATGAAATCTTATGCAAATCAGAAGAGATGTCAGGCTTCCCAGTTATTTACATGGATGAGGAAGTCATCAAGCAGATTTAGGCAAGATCAACCCATCCAAGCCAAGATTTGGGCTGCTTTGCCTATGGAAGTATGTCAGAAATACAAACATTTCAGCCAGGTGGGGCAGGTGCCCCTGTGTAGAGTGAGTCTCAAAGCATCAGCTAGATACCCACCTGCCATTATGGAGTTATTCTGCAATAAGACCATACCAATAAGCTGTAGAAATGCTATCCAAATGATTTGGAATATATAGTTAGCTTGAAGATGTAAATGTATACGCATGCAACCAAGTACAACTTTCCTGCAGCACAGCCTGTGTTTAGGTTGCATATTACAGGAAGATATTTTATTAGAGCTCATTAAACTTTAAAGCCTTAATGGTATCTTCTGTGTTGCCTGATTGGTATGAAAAAGAGAGCCTGTCAAACCAGGAGTGCAACAAGGAAAAGGAAGCATGCACTGCCGTGCTTGAGGCTTGGTCTGTAGGGCATCTGCAGGCTTAGCATGACATCGTCTGGTGAGAGGTGGAATGAGGCGTCCAGTGGAAGAATGAGCATCCCCGGGCTGACAGCAGCTGAGCAGATAAGCAGAAATGGTCATACAGCTGTGGGAGAGGGTTCCTGGCTGGGAAGTAGTAGTGAGTCCCTGCTAGAGCAAAACAGAGACTCTTGAATGGATGCTCAGTGCTTGACTTGGACCTTTACATTTAGAAGCCAAGAGTTCAGCTGAAAAAGCAGTATATTTTAGGGGCAATAGAAATGGAATTATCAAAAGTCCTTCAGGGTGCAGTTTCACATCTCAAACTTGATCTCTTCAGATACTGAAGGTCTAAAAGCAGTTTGTTCTCTGTCTCTCTGAGCTGAACACCCAAAACAGTAATCTGAAGCCATGCATGCTGATATCCAGGTCATGGAGACATCACAAGAGCTCATTTGCCTGACTCACCAGCTTCCTTGCCAAGCGAGCATGAAATTTTCATGACACTGCAAGGTAGCTGAGGCACAGTCTCTTAAATGTCACTGCTGGGATGTGGTTTTTTTTTTTTTTTTCAGGAAGCACCCTGAAAAGCTGGTTTGCTTATAGGATGCAGGATTATTTATTTATTTATTTCACATTGGCACTGCTGCTGGTTTGAGGAAAATATACTGGTTGAGTAGGGGAAAACAAAGTCTCTATAAAATCTTAATTGGGTTGACAGCGCCTACCAGCTCTGTATTGAAATTCCTAAGACAAATCACAGGAAGATTATGCATGATTGTGTTGTTAAGTTCGTCCGTGGTCCAGAGAAGCAGTTTCCAGTCTTTGAGATGCAGTCCCTACCAGCCCACATTGGTGCAACCAGTGACAATTGTTCAGATGGAGCCACTGCTCTCCAGGGAGCATGGAACATCTGTCCAAAAGCTTTTTAATGGCAGCTTAAAGTGTTGTTTTGTTTTGTTTTCCGCTAAGTTTGTGTGCATTATATTTCAGCAATCTCCGAAACACGAATGAAAGGAATGAACGGCCCTGGCAGTGAGCATGAACCATCATTTTCAGTGCACCAGAGAAGGGTGACAAATGGCTTCAAAGTCTAAATGCTAGCAGTGCTTGTCCCAACTTTTTCTTCTCATTACTAATACTCACAATTGACCCCTGTCTCAGACATTTTCCCTGTCAGAATTGGGCAGTTCCCAAGACCAAAAATCCAAGGAGAGCTATAACTCTGGGGAGTAGAGCAGGGGCAAACACTGAAGCCCCATGCTTGTGTTGTTTTGACTGGCGGAACAGTTTAGACACTAAAAAACATATGGTGCTATGCCTTTCATAGCCCATTTCACAGAGGAATTCCTTGTTATTCCAGTTATAGCAATAACATTCAGACCATGCTATGAAATGTCCTCAGTGCCCAACAGGAACTGTGTGCTGTGCAGATCCTGAAGCATCATCTCCTGTGAGTTCTCATTTCCCTGCTCCCATGACCAATTGGCAGATGGGACAATTTTCCTCCCATCCTACAGAAATGGTTTCTTCTGGACATGGCATAGCAGGAGGTTTGTCCAGTGTCCACATCAAAGAACATATCCTCAAGATGACATTCCATATGCAGGACCATTATGTACGGTCAGGGTGGGACATTCCTAAATTCCTTTGGTTTGGGAGGTTCATAGCAAAAATGATCTGTCAGCTAAATGATAGATGATCTAACTGATCTTTGAAGTACAAGATACTTTGAAGCCACTTATTGTGAGCTGAGTCTTGCTTTTAACACTCACCAGGACACAAACTGGGTCTCTTTATTATTTGGATGGACTATATCTTAGTAATGTGCATTTTTTCCAGTATGGAAGCAGCTAAATCCCTTCTACACAAATAGAGGTTTGAGGTGCAGCCTGCAAAGCCTAGGCATGTCTGAATTTGCTTCTTTCAAACTCTTTGATATTTTTTCCTACCCTTGAGTAACTCAAATTGTTTTACAAAGAGTGACCTAAAAATAAAAATAACTAAACATATGTATATATACATAAAGGAGCAGCAGCTCACCCTGAGTGCATGTGCTTTGCAAGGTTCCCATCAGATCTGTAGGCTGCAATGGCCTTTCTGTGCCACCTCTGAGTACTCTGCATTAGGAAGCACAAACTCCCTTCAGCCATGCAGGAACAAGAATAGCTCTGCACGAGTAACAAGCATTTGGAGATGTTTATCGAGCACAGCGTGGGTGAAATGTAAATGAGCACTGCCTGGGTGCTCGCACACAGAGCATGCACAGGCTCCTCACCACAGCTCCAAGGTCTCTTTATTGAATACTCAAGTAGAAAATTAAAAGCAGCTTGGTATCAGCAGCAGGGAGCTCTGTTGAGCTGCTTCTGGCCCAGAGTGAGACTTTCTTCCCTGCAGTCTCCTGGGCTTGGCTGTGTTCAGACTTGGAAGCCAAGGGGTGCACAGGCACCTGTACTTGAGAAGTGTTGCTGTGATTATCCACCAGTCCCAGGTTAAGAAGGAAAAAAATGCCTTTCCTGCCACAAACAGGACTGTGTGCCCTTTTTGGACCTGGTGACCCTGTCAGGTCTGACTGGTGCAGGCTCTCCAACAAGTTAAGGGACTGTGCCTGGGTACAGAGGAGCAGAGACAGACGGGCGATGGGTTCCCATCTGACACATGCTTTCCCGGTGACTTACTCTATTTCCCAGTCAGACAGAGAGAAGCTAGAAAGCTTCATTTTCATTTTGAGACCCTCCCTTTTTTTAAAAGAACAATTCTGAGGTCTGTGAAGACAGGACTTTCAGCACAGGAAATTTTCTGAGTCACTGGGAAGGCCACAGGGAGCCACCAAACCAAGTGGTGGAGGGAAAGCCCCTGCAGCACTCTTGGCCATCGCTGATGCTTTCCTTCCTCACTTCAGGCTGTGGAGGATTCAAGGGAGAATGGGTGCAAAGAGTTTTGTGTGATGCTCCTCGCTGTTAGAAAAGTAGGTAGGCATTGTCCTGTAGGATCATGGAATCACAGAATCATTTGAATTGGGAGGGCCTTTTAAAGGCCATCTAGTCATGTTCCTCAACCCTCCTCTCAGGGAGCTGGCACACATGGGCAGCACAGCTTGTGTGAAGGGTTTTGTCTAGGAACATGCAACTCTGTGTCACTGAACTCCCCTTAGGTTGTAGAGTTTTCATATCCATAAACTTCTCCAAAGGCTTGCCAGACTCTGGGACTCTTCTCATTATTCTCACAGTAAAATCTCCTATCTACACCTTCTTTACCTCTACCAACTTTCAGTGACACGTATTCCTTTCCTCCTTTTGGACTGCCTGCCCAAAATACCACCACTAAAGAAGTCCCCTTGCTTTCCCTGCTGCAGCCCACTCTTCTTGTCTTGTCTTTTTGCACCTTGTATGACTGTAATACCGTCAAGTCTTAGTCTGACTTCCTAGAAGTGCAGCATTGACTTTTCTGTCTTTAAGTTCCTACTACTCCCAAATGGCTCCATCCAATTCTCTTCACACTATCCAACACAATGTCCATGCTGTGAGTCATGGGGTTGCAGCAGCCACAGGCCTGGGTAGCCTTTTGCCTTCGTGCAAAAGATACCTGTATCTGGTTCATGATTTTTATGTTCCTCCATCCTGTACTATCCTCTGCAACAAACAGAAAGGCCAGTCTCTCAATCTGGTCAAGTCCCAAGTGCTCTTAACCATCATGTTACAAAATGGGAGCCAGGATTTGGCAGCCAGGACCGTGCTGGTGGCCACCACAGTTCCCCACAGTGGGAGACTTGCTGACTTGTATTTCTCACTTTCTCAATTCCATGTTCAATCACTGTTACTGTCGTGCCCTCCCTTTCCTCTCACCTTCTTGAAAGGGACTCTCAAAACCACAGCTTGTCTCACAAGCATCTTCCCTTGACCCAGATATTATAGCTGACATTTAATTTTGTATTACAGTAATAGTGATGTAAACTCACGAGCAGTTTAGAGTCAGTCTGACTTGTAGATGTTAATGGGAATGCCTACAGATCAGCAAAATTGATCCTGAAAATTCCTAAAACTAGCTATTTTCTCATGAGCATTCAGGTCTTTCTTGTTCTTACTTATCTGGAACTGATATGAAATAATAGCGTGAACACAGAAAAGAAGTAGTGATTCTGAGTGCTGGTTTGATACATGAAGGTAAAGCAGAATTACTTGTGAATAAGCATTAGGTAGCCAGCACATTAGGTATGAGGCAGTATGGTTTTGTTTTGCTTGTCTTTTATTTTTTAAGACGATGAGTTACATCAGGAATAGAAAAACAACTGGCTGTCACATAGATCCTACCTGTTTTCAGCTGAGAAAATACAGAGCTGCACTGGAGAAAGTGTATGAGAAAGTGACTGTCACACAGCTTTGCATGCAGACAGCAGCTCATCAGGACTGAGGACAAAAATGAGAACTTTTGGTCATTTGCATCAATGCTAGAAAACTAATATAATGAAACAAACAGGAAGTTCTATTACTTGTGAAGGCATTTAATGTAATAGATGCTTCTGAGAGCTGGTGAAGTGACTTCCCCAATTTAGTAATAAAATTGTTGATAAGGAAATGCAGAGTAGGTGATGGTTTTCTACGTCATCACAGTTGGCTTGTGAGTTGCTGCTAAGTCAGGTTTATAAGAAGTTGAGTAGAAGATGAAGAATATCTAGAGAACAATCTGCTACAGATGTCATACAAGCGGAGAAGGTCAAAAAGAGTTATTCCTTAAACCTTCATTAAATTCTTGTCCAATTTGTGGAAATAAAAGTTCTGTGTGCACAGAGGGCTTCAGGGTGGGAGCTATGCCAAAGATGTATGCAGTCCATAAAAAAACAGTCTTTAGGTAATACAGGCGAAATTTCTAACACAGCACATACTAAGTCCCTGGTGAGATCATTCATCACCGTGACCTTAATTGCTGAATGGAAATTTGATGCCCTCCAAATACCAACCATCATGATTGTGACCTGATTGTTTGCTTCACTGGGTGCTTTAATCACTCAGTGTTAAGAAGTTAAGTTTTCCAACTCAAGAGAAGTTATTGTCCAGATTTACTAATAGAAAATCACAGAATCACAGAATTGAAGGGACCTCTAGAGATCATCTAGTCCAACAACCTGCCAACGCAGCTCCCTAGACCAGATTGCACAGGTAGGCATCCAGGCAGACCTTGAACATCTCCAAAGAATGAGACTTCACAACCTCTTTGGGCAGCCTGTGCCAGTGCTCCCTCGCCCTTACTGTGAAGAAGTAATGTGGGTAGAAAAATATGAATGCAAGTTGAATCCTTTGATGAAGAGTTCTATCAGATGATCAAAAAGTCAGGATTTCCAAGTCAACAGTGCATATAGACCGTGCTAAAAATCACATCCTGGTTCAGCAGCTAAGTGTAGGAATCAATATGAAATATGATATGAATATGAATATGAAAAGCATTCTTTCACAAGTGAAAGGGAGAAATGGGCCAATCAATATAAAATAGAAGTAATTAAATGTAAGAAATGAGTCAGTGAAATTAAAACTATCTGGAAACAGAATAGAGAGAGAAAAAAAAGGCCTTTTTCAAAGTCACTGGGCTTTGTTCCATGAAACAACCCAGTATCCTGGAAAACACTAAAGGTTGTCCTGTAAGCGTTGTGAGGGCTGAAGAAGTGAGAAATTTCATAAACTCATTAAGGTTGGAAAAGATGTCTAAGATTATCTAATTAAATCTCAACCCACCCCCACCTGCCCACTGACCGTGTCCCTCAGTGCTATGTCTTTATGGCTCTTGAACACCTCCAGGGATGGTGATCCTGCCATTCTCTAGACAGCCTGTGCCAATGAATTACCACTCTTCCTGGGAAGAATTTTGTCCTAATATCCAATCTGAAATTGAATGATCACAGCTTGGGGTGCCAGAGTAGCACTATATCTTGAGAAAGAGCACCTATGAGAGTGAGTACAGTGTCACACGTAGTTGGAGGTTTGGGGAAATTATTTTATCCTTGCACATTCACGCACAGCATTAAAAAGATCACTGCTGCCATATACCTGACCTGCAGACTTGTGCAGAGGCTTTGGGAAGAGGATGCTGCCTCCACAGTACTGCTTTTCCTCCAGGAGTGTTTGTAGCTGATGCTGGAAACTGGATCTTGAGCTAGACAGACTGTTACTCTTCCCAGTAGAGCCACTCTTACTTCCTTACATTCACAGCACACTTTCCGTGTGTGCATCCTTCAGAACAATCTGATAGAGAGAATCCATGAGCAACTCACAGCTCAGAGGCCAGAGCAAACAGCCACCCATGCAAGGCTCAGGGATCACTCTGCTCTTCAGCCTTTTATTTGCTTTAGTCCTTGTTCATCGCTGTTAAATCACTGCTCAGCCCTCTGTGACCGTGTGCAGGCTGATTGCACAAATATTTGCACAAAAAAAAAATACATGTTTCTTGCATCCCTAGCTATCAGCCTAACCTGGCCTTTAGTGTGACCTTTGGCAGGTGCACAGGAAGCAGTTGTGCTTTGAGCCCCACTGTCAGGACTGGTTCTCTGTTAGATCTGGAAGAGCTAGGGGACAAAAATAGCCCCAGCACCAGGGTCTGGGACTTCCTGCTGAGTGCCGAGTTCCCCACTTGCCAGGTCAGTTCCTCAGCCACTTTCATTCTGAACGATGAATGCATTTTTTGTACACTTGGCCCCACTTTTGACGGGAGAGGCACAAAACTCATCTTCTTACACCCTCCCACCTCTTCACCACACCTTTTCCAGAACAACCCAAAGCCTCATGGGAACCAAAAGGCACCGATGGGTATTCCCCACTGGATGGGAGGACAAGAATTACTGGGGTGGGATAGCTACATGGCGAAGAAAAGAATGACAATAGGGGCTCAGCTGTAGTTTCACATGTGCTGAATCTCGGATCAAAGAATCACAGAATTGTAGGGGCTGGAAGGGATCTCTAGAGATCATCAAGTCTAACCCCTCCCTGCCAAACCCCCCAAAGCATGATTTCTAAGGAAATTATGTGGTTTAGATGTGGGCTAAGCAGAAGGTGGGTCCATGTTAGCTGTCTGTGTTTCTGCTAAGAAAGCGTTCTAGAAGTTATACCTTGGATTCACTTGTGAAGAAAATACCAGGAACTAAAAACTGCTTTACTTTAGGTGAGAAGGCTAAAATAAGTGTGTCCCTTTGGTATGAAACAGGTATATTCCTTACATATAACTGATGTGGAGTCAAACTCTTCTGTGGAGTCCAGACACACTAATGCTGGAATAAAGGAGGCACTTCTCAGGGACACTTTTTGATAACTGGGATAAAACACCATGGGAAGTGGCCAAACACACCATGGTGGTGGTCTCCATTCTTTGCACCTCCAGAGTGACACCATGCAGCTCTCTGCAAGAGGTGCTTCAGCCCAGCATGATGTCTTTGAACTCAACAAAGAGCAATGGAGCAAAGCAAGCAGCTCGTGCAACCCAGAGATTACGCTCCAAAGCCAGCATCAACATCCCCAGTAAAGGACCTGCCCCAGTTTTGTGCCTGCTGGAGTTTTAGGGAAGGTCTGGGGAGAAGGAGGTTGTTTGGGCTGGTTTTAATTTTGAACCCTGTAATGATGCTACTCATGTCTAGTCGCACATGCTCTTTAAGGAGCTGGGATTCCCCCACTGATAAAAGATGTGTAGCACTCTCACTTCCTTTAATCTCTATCAGACTATTATATGAACACATCACCTACGCAGCCAGATGAAAAGCACCAGTAGAGGGGAACTGTTGTTTTGTGCTTTCTTCTCTTCTCAGAAATACACAAGGCTAAGCAGAAAAGTTCAGAGTCCAGCTTTGTAGGTACTGACTCCTCCTTTCCATCTGGAAATTCCCTGCAGTTTTACAATAAACAAACTCCTCTCAGATATACCAAAATAGAACGAACTGAAATTTAGCACTAGACAAGGAATGATCTTTTAGAAGTAGGGACTATTTGTAAACTGGTGGTTACAAAAAAAGACCAACAGCTGATCGATTCTGATTTTTCATTTAAGACTATTATAAATTACTTACTGGATTAAGAAGTCACTCACCTTATAATGTATGCTGTCTTTCAAGTGATTTTGTGGTTGAGCTTGATACAGTTTTTAGCTACAATAGGTTGCTTCTCTTCAGTCTGAAATAATTGACTAGATTTTGAAGAGTAAATACCACCAAGCTGCTGGTAATTTTCAAAAGGATTTTGGCATCATTCTACGATCATTTAATGTTTTGTTGTCCGCTGATGTTTCCATTAAGACCTTCTTCTAACGGGGGGGTAAATGACAGTATCATGAGAGAAAACATTTTTGGTAGCAGTAGGTGCAAGAATTTTAGATCACTGTGAGACACTCATAATGTGTGTGGATGTGGATGCCCTCTCCCTGGAAGCACTCGAGACCAGGCTGGATGGGGCTGTGAGCAACTTGCTCTAGAGGGAGGTGTCCCTGCTATAGCAGGGGGCTGGAACTATGTGATCTTTAAGGTCCCTTCCAACACAAACCATTTTATGATTGTATAAATATTTGTTACAACTCACCAGCATAAAGGAACCACATAACAATCACAGAGAACACCAAAATAATAAATAACACCTCAATAATAGATAATATGCAAGCTTTTATTATTTCCTCCTGTTTTTATGCCTTTGAATTGCTAGGAGGAATTCTAGGTCACGTATCCACTACGCAGCAGGGGTGTTGAGGCACTGGCACAGGTTGTTCAGAGATGTGGTGGATGCCCCATCCCTGGAGACAACCAAGGTCAGGCTGGACGGGGCTCTGAGTATCTGATGGAACTGTAGGAGTCCCTGTTCATTGCAGGGGATTTGGACCAGATGGCTTTTAAGGGCTCATTCCTACTCAAATGATCCTATGATTCTATGCATTAAAATTTCAAAGCAACAAAATTAGCAGAAGCATCCCTGGCTGCCATTCCATCAAGGAGCAGATCAAGAAAGCAGATTCTTTAAAACTGTACTGCCAGGTGCTAATAGGAGCAGCCACTAGGGATGCCACTCTGTTCTAACAGAGGTCTACCTGCTGAAGTGGCTCAGATATAACCACACTGTATAAGACCTCAAGTCAACAAAGCGTTTTAAGAACAAGATTCAGCCTGACGTTAAGATGTAGGCAGCTGAGCCACCAGAGCAAATTGCTACCACAATCTTCAAGCGAACTCTGGCATTTGTCAGACCTTTGCTTGGGCCAGTTCTTCTCACTGAAACAGCAGAAAACTGTCCTGATGAGAAACAGGAGGCTGGTGGCTAACGCTTCTGCATCTGCTGGTTTTCTGGTCTTTAAAGAAGTCTTTAGGAAAGGCACTGCCTGGCTGCAGTGATGTAAAGTCAGATTTCTGGGGACTCTCAAGGCATCTGAAAACTTATCATTGCTTATTATTATCTAAGGGACAGGAGCAAGTGCATGGGGTGGTGCATGGGCTCTTTGGGTGGTGCCTAGAAACTGGACAGGGGTCAGTGGGCACAAATTGAAACACAGGATGTTCTGTATGTAAATGAGAAAGAAATTCCTTACTTTGTGAATGACACAACACTGGAACAAGGTTGTGGAGTCTCCTTCTCTGGAGATATTCAGAACTCGCCTGGACACTTTCCTGTGCAACCTACTCTAGGGAACGTGATTTAGAAGGGATTAGACAGGATGATCCCCAGAGGTCCCTTCCAACCCCTATAATTCTGTGAGTCTGTGACCTGAGGCCATGGGGCATGAAGGGGCTTTTGCAACAAAAGGGAAATCAGACTTTGTGGGTATGCTTGTATTAGTGCTTTCTTGGGTGTCTGGCACTCAGATGCCTGATATGAGTTACTTTGATCCATCTCTGCAGCTGGAGTGCAAGCTGCCTTTTTCCTGCAAGAGATCCTATTTGCTGGGGTCTGAGTAACACTGGCAGCCCACTGTGGCTCCTTACCCCAGCTCAGTCAGCTGGAGCCCTGCTACTCATACCCACAGAATTCTGTGAGTTCCTTGCATAGTCCTTAAATGTAGATATCTCTATATTTTTTAATATATAATAATTATCTGGGTTTTTGCCACTTCATCTCAAAATATCTTCAAGGGAAGCAGCTGTCACTTTGAGGAGAGAAAAAAAGATGCAGAGATGAGATCGATGAAAAAGAGCCCGCAAGATCAATCCAGCAATGAGTTGCATCTGTTTCCTTCCCATTTTCTGGCCACATACTGTACCAAAGCTGGTGGAAAATTATCAGATATTTGCATTTCTCAACATGTTGAGGCTGTGGGGTTGCCTGCACAGAAGTTTAATGCAAAAACGTCCTGTGCCTGGAGTGCACAGAGCTGTGCTTTTACTTTGCAAGCTCACTCTAAGAAAGCAAACTCAGTTGTCACTTCTGTGCTTTGCAAGTTGCAGGGCAGCCAGATTTCCCATTTCCAGCACCATGCATTGAAATACATCTGTACCATCCCAGCACACTGTGAAGTTATGCCATTTGTCACTCTACAAGTTCTCTATGTGCAAAGTGACTGAAGCTGATAGAACCTTGGGAGAAAAGATGATGTAGTGGATCCTTTGCAATGTTAAAGCATCTTTCCACATAACATGATTGCTTATTTCCAAGAAATAAGATCCCAAGTAGGCTATGGAAATCATGTTAGGAAGCTAAGGCTGTAAATTCTCTGTTTAAGTGGATGGAAACTGCTGAACACATGCCTAAGTGTCTTCAGGAAGTTGAATCTGAGAGAAGAATTATTTGTACCAAAACAACAAAAAAAAAAGAGTACCAGAGCACAAAAGTCAGCATTTTTAAGGGTGACTTCCAGTGAATTTTTCTATTCTATCTTTATGATCGAGTAAAAAGAATAGAAAAAAATGTTGGGAAAGGAGGGGAATTTTGGATTTTTTCCCTCTGTGTGTACGCATACCTAGAAAACTGAAGGCAGACCATTCTTGTTATTTCTGACAGTATCTGAAACTTTTCTTGCTTAGTCAGGCTCTTTTAATTCTTCAGAACAGTAAGTTGCTTGTGACAGTGCAGCAGCAGCAGCAGAAGGAAGGGGCCTCTCCTATTTACCAGCATCCCTCAAGGTCAGGCTGGACAGAGAAACCTGCTCTGCAACCATGTCTCCATTACATGGAGGTGCTGCAGTTGGGGTGGTTTGCTCTAGATAAGAGCTAGCATGCCCATGGTGTTTCCAACCATGTATATACATGAGGGAGTTCCTGGTGTAGTGGAACCCCAAGATGATGCAAATTGCCCTTCTTGGTAAATAAATGAGAACATTTCCTTTTAAACAAAACACTTGCATCTTCTGCATTCATGTTATCAGAGTGGTCCACAGTGTATCATACTCAGGAGAAAACCTGGGATGGGAAGTCCTGTGCCCATATGAAATCTACAGATCTGTTGTCCCTGTGCCCTTTTGCTCCCACTCCTCCTCCATCCCATTTCCCTTTCCTGTGACACTTACATGGCAGCTCCTGCACACGCTAATTAGTAAATCAAACCATGTGCAGACTACTGTTTTCAGTGTTATCTGCCCTGCAAAGTGTTTCCTGCTTTTCTGCCTGCGACATTCCTCCCAGGTGCCCCTCAGCAGTGAAGTCCCAGCACAGATGTGCCAGGGGAGCCCACGTGTGCTGGTCGGCTTGGGAGCAATTTCTCCTGGCAGAGCACAAGCTTCCTAAAGCCACTCATCCTCAAAGTACTTAGAACAGCCCTCTGAGGTGGTCTGATGGGGTCTTTGCCATAGAGAGCCTTCAGGGAGGCTCCCTGGTCACACAAGGAGGAGGTGATCAAGTGACTATACTTTGCCAAGCCTTGCAGCAGATCAACAACAGGAGGGAAAAACCACTGGGATATATGGCTGAGGTCTTTGAGTGGTGTTCAGCCGATCCCAGATCCCTTCTGCATATCCTTGAGCTGTTCACCTCACTGGGCTTTTCAAACCAAAGGACAAGTTTGATGATACTGATTTTGTGGTTGACATAGTTATAGAAAAACCTAAGTTATAGTAGACAAATACAAAAGGACCACAGAGGAGCTTTGGGTAGCCACAAGAAAAAGTCCAGCCTCCTCATAAACCATTCCCTTGAGGTGTGCTGACATACTGCAAGTTAATTAGCTTTTGGCTCTTTCATGGATACCTTCCAAGGAGAAATTAAACAAAGACACACACACACGAGAGAGTCAGATTTGAAGTTGCAACACAATGTATAGAAGGTGCAAAAGCAGCTTCTCTGTATTTCTCTATATTTACACCACAGGATAAACTTGGTTGCTCAGATCAGACCGTGTCATAGATGTTCAATTGATACTTTGCTCAGCATCTGCCAGGGCTGAGCAGAATTCAGGTACTGCTTCTTTGACTTTGTAAAAAAAATACCAACAGAAATGTGTATTCTTTGAGCCACACCCTTTTCCTGCTTAACACAGACAGCTGTAATCTTTTTCACCCTCGGGGTGCTACCATTTCTTAGAATAAGAAGATGTTTTCTCTAATAAAAACAAGAAAATAACAACCCAGACATATATGTCAGAAGTCTCCAACCTATCTGGAAGCACAGCAGCAACACTAATGTCATGCAGCAGTCCCCACCTGCTATCCACACCTATTTATAGTTTTCAGCTGCCTTTTTTTTTTAATTTGAGCCATAGGAAATAATGACATGAGTGGGTTGCAAGGTCTGGGGGTGTGCAGCCAAACCCATTCTTGCTGCTGCCCACTCACTAACTTCAGCTTAGGATGCAAGTGAGTCGGTGGCAGTAGTGTCTCCTGGTGAGGCTCCTTGGGTACAATACTACCTGCTGTGGGTTGTAATTTACCCCATCTCGTCTCTAGGACCCCAAGGATGCACTGACACCTCTTTACTCTTACCGCACAAAGACAAATCTCTAATTGCCCTGGAGAAGTTAGTAAAGCCAAAACTAAGGCTAAAGGTCTCTTAACACGCACTGTGTGACCATTAATTGCGCAGTGCCAGGGAGCTTTTGCCATGGCAAGTATTAATCCTGCATGCCAGGAGGCACAGGACTGTCAAACCAAACAGGGCTTTGATATTCAAGGTGAGAGACTTCTGCTTGAAGAGGTCATGATCAGGCACAGGACTTACAGATTTCCACCCCTCCAGGCTGTGTGCATTGCTGCATCAGTGCAGACTGAGGAAGGGCAGATTCCTACAATTTACAAAAGTGGGTGAGTCAAAATCAGTCGTGCTTGAAAGCACGGGTGTGGGATGCAGGTATTTATGCAGCTTGACAAAACAAAAGCAATTCATCAATGTCATCCCACCCTATGACAGCGCGGCACACATCATGCTTAGAATAAAAAACACCCAGTTCATTGGAAATCTCAGCAACTGTCACTTCTGTGTTTCATTTCCAACAGCACTACAGGAAGGTTTCTGTGTTCCCTGCAGGGCATGCGCTCGGGAAGCCAGAGCCACACTACTTCTTTTGTCACTTATCTGGCTTGATTGTCAAGGTGCAGTGGAGCTGCCCTGCACACATAAGGAGAAGACTGCACATAGACAGTTTCTGGGGGGAAACTGAGCTGCAGTTTCATCACACTGCTCATCCCACAGCATCTCCCTTGAGGGATCCTACCTGTGATCAATCATTCCTGGGTTTTGTCCCTGTCCCAGATTGTGATGCCCAGTGGCATCACAGCCACTATCATGTCTAAACTGGGTTCAGGTCAGGAGCTACTGAAGTTTTTCATTAGGTACAGTGGTGTGTCATACCTGTGCAGGAAGACTTGTTCACTGAGAGATCTCCACCTTGTGCTTGATCAGAGAGGCACAGAGCTCAGCAGCCCTCCATGCTTCTTAGCCTCACTTTGGCCATCACTATCCTGGAGAGGTTCCTGCGAAGGCAGAACAGACAGGGAATCTGAGGTCTTCTTCATTCTTGCTATTTTTGGTCATGATGAGGGGAACGTAACACTAACAATATGCATTTTCAGCTGCAGTGGAACACAGAAATGACAGATTTTCTAGCAGAAACTACTCAGCAGTTTCTGAATGAAAATGGGGTGTGAATAACTCATCCTGAAAGTCCTTCAAAGACGCTGGACCCCACCAGTCTTATGTAGTTGTTTCTGTTTTCTGATCAAGAGTCCACAATCATTTTCTCCAAAAATCTCAAGAAAGTTCTGTGCTGTGCAGTGAGGTAACACAAGGTTGGACTCTTTTCTCCTTAATTCTTTGTATAGCCTCAGTAAACCAGTAGGAAGATGATATGAAGACACCTTATATGCAGTTCAACTTGCTTAAACGTAGCACCTGTCTTAATAGCACCCAGCAATTAAAAGACAGAAAAAAATAAGCTCAAAAAGACCTATCTAAACTCACTGAGTTGCAAAGAAATGTTTCCATTTACTTCAGTTGAATTTAGATGGAGGCCAGAGGGTTTCTGCTTTCTGCTATAAATGGTTCTTTATCAGATCTTTATTCTGCCTGTGACATCAGTACAATATATCTCAGGCCAAAATTTACATTGCTGTACTGCTTGTGTTATCTCTATGGAATACAGACTAAACTTACTTGAAATGTTTGGTTTGTTTTTGCCACCCATGAAAGTGCTAGCCCTGTTTTCATCTCCAGTCACTGAAGATTGTGTCAAAAGCTTTTCGAATTCGAAAAGTATCTCGAATGTGAAATCTTGACATCTGACCTCTATTTGTTAGGGCAATAACTGTGGGTGATGTGGATTTAGGCCATACATGAAGAAGCAGTGATTCTACATAGTAATGTTTTTCAGGTCCGTAGGGAAGATTCAAGGGCACTGAGAGTTGTTGTCTTCCATTTCTTTGTGGAGGACCACACAACTTTCAATGTGTCACCATAATATCTTGTTGGCAAATGTATTATGTGTCTTTATTTGGATGTCCTCACGTCTGAGTCAGTGTGAGTCAATAAGCATCACAGGTGGCATAATCCATTCCAGCATCACTGGAAACAGAATGGTTTTTTCCTCATATCACCACCCTCTTCTGTTGGGTAGCGATAGTGCTGCTCATCCAACTAAATACCTAACTTTTTCGTACATATACAACTGAATGTATATCATCCAGAATAGGTATTATCTCCACTGTACAAATAAGAAATGAGAACCTATTGCAGTTATCCTGTTCCTTTGCCAGAGCCTGAGAGCCATTCCCTGTAGTGTTTGAGGCAGTTCACTGGTCTCCTGCCTCTTCATGGCATGTTGGGTGTACACAGAGGACAGGAGTCCAAGGGATGATGCTCCTGATTGCAAGTGAAGTCTAGCAGTTACAAGAGCTAAACCTACATTTTCTCACCACCATACAAATGACTGAATTTGAAAGAAATTATTTCCTTGGTTAAGGCTTTCTTTTCTCTTAGCTTCTCTCCTGATTGCATGACTCGATCTCTGCTTTCTTCATCAGCCAGCAGCTCATTGTGCCACACATTCTCAGCAGAGCCCAAGGTTACCCAGCATCACAAGAAGGATGGATTAAATGGAAGCTGGATGCAGAGAGCAACAGCCCAACCACCCCCAAAGAAGGCTGTGCTGCCTTGTTTGTCACAGCAGGGCAGGAAGCAGTGCCCTTCTCACAGACTCCCTGCTAAAATGCAGCCGTGGTTATGTAGCTCCTAGCAGGTAAAAGGCAGCAGCTGTGCAAAGCAGATCTCATGCACGCAAGAGCCCACGGTAGAAGGGCAGCACTCTAATTGGGCACTGTTCAGTGTCTGAAGGCAATACAGAGGATATCCTTGAGAACAGTCTGCTTCAGAGGACTTTTTGAAATCTTTGAATTTGCAGCAATGTTGTAGAAACTCTCATAACCTGTGTGCTATGATTGTATGATCAGTAGAAATGTCACAGCCCTCAGCCCGGGAGCTGTGCTGACACACAGACCCACAAGCATCATGCTATTTATTCCTCTGAATTCCCACTGATGCCAAGTTTTTCAGTCTTAACCATTTGTATTTTCCCCTTTCTGAGTCTCCTCTAATTACAGTAAGTAGTAAATAGTTTCTTCTACCTCTTGTCTTTCAGGATATTTTCAGGAGCACAACTTCCCAATGTGGTTACTATAGATTCCTCTTTACAACGACCTCAAGTAATGACAGGACTAAGGCTCTAAAGGCTGGGGGAGTCCACTCACTCTCCTGTCTATAACCATGCACCTAACTACAAGTGACGCTTGGACCCTGATGAAGTCATCAGCAGAGTACTTTCTTTAAGCCCATGACTCTTATGACTATGCGGTATCGTAGGCGACTTCCTGAAGTTCCTATAGAGCAGCTTGTGTGCACGGCACGGGTCAGAGCACCTTATCATCTTCTCTGTGAAAGCCAGGGGACAGAAAAAAGTAAGTGATTGCTCGTACTGAGACGAGGCTTTTGCTCAGCAGTGTTTTGCTTTCTTTGCTTTGCTGCTGCTTCTCCATGCTGTGCGTTTGTGTTTCAGAGACTTTGTTGATGTCTCACAGCCTAAAACTCCATGTGATTGATATGGTACACATAAAGTGCTGTTGGGTCTGTACTAATTAGAGTTCACTGCAGTTAATGGAGTCTTTGCTACCTGTTATCCTTACAAATTTCCTTTCCTAAGCAAAGCACAGTCCTTTCGTACAAAAAGAATTAATTCCAATCGGAAATAAGGGATAAGACTGAAATATTTTGTTAGGATCCAGGCTGCTGAGATTTGACAGTCACTGCAGTGCATAAATTCTGAATTACTTTGGAAGTGCCAACAGCACCATTGTCATTGCTGGGCTTCTTTGGGTAGATCATAAGGAGAACTCACACCCAGCCTTTCCAGAAATATCAAGACTAAGTTGGTTTTTCAGTAAATATTTTGGGATTTGCCTTGTTTTTCGGGGGCATCAAAAATGCTGAAATCAGGCTTCGTGGTATTCTCTTGCTTTTAAGTGGAAGCCGGTCTGCTGTTGCATTTAGTGTAGCTGCAGCATTAAGGAGACCACAAATCTTGTGATTAAGTTACAAGTTGGTAACGGCACCTCACTGGTGTATGGGCGGAATGAATCAGTTTGACCTCCTCCCTCCGAGACTTAAAGTGAACTTAGTTTTGTTCCTAGTGCTTCTGAAGTCAGAGTGTATCTTTCCTGCACCAAATTGCATTTAGCAAAGGGTAAGCATCCTACCAGAGCCATGCTGTCCTATTGACCAGATCAAACTTAACTTAGTTTCCCAGATTTAGTTTCCTATAGGGTCTTCTTGGTTGCTTTTCATCTATCTGGTAACTCTCCCTGGGTGTTTTTTTTTTGTTTTTTTTTTCCTTTATGTTACATGAGAAAACACCACAGATTATGAATACTGCCTCCCATGGAAATTTTGATATAAAGTTTCATACTTTACCATAGACCAATGTGCATGTGAACTTAGTTTTAATCTGTTTTTCCTGTGATCCTGTTTAGAGCAGACACCATACCCATACAGGCAGTTTCTCAGTTTCCAGTAACTTCATTTGAAGAAAAAGGTTTCTTATTCTGCTCATTCACAGCTAAAAGGCAAGGCTTGTCTTCTACTGAGGACTTTTCCATAGTCTGTACAAAGGACACTACATTTGAACAAATAGTCAGAGTATGAATTGTGCATCTCTTCTGTAGAGGTTTCTGCCTGAAACTGCAGGCGATTCTTTCAGGTTCAGCATTTTCCAGGCCTCTTGGAGAGACACTGAATTTCAAGCCTCATCATGAGCACACAGATAGCGTTGCTGTCAAGGGCAGTGTTTCAGCTCTCTCTGGCTGCCATAGCAAAACTCAGCCATGAGTTTAGGGGATCATGTCAGCAGTTGAAGTCCAAATGCAGCAGCAACATGGCCAGAGTGACAGCTGCAGAAACATGAGGACACGTTTCTGTGGCTGCTGTTCATGACTGCGACCTGATCTCAGACAAGCTCAAAGTTTGTTTGCCTTCTCTTGATACTCTTAGGGTTTTCAATGTGTTATAATGCATGGTTAGCTAAAGCAACGAGCAGTTCTGTGCTGAAACTAATATATATTCTTCCATTTCCACCTGACGTTAGCCCTTTTCCTTCCCTGCACATAGTTGGTGGCCTATCCGAAAGCATCTGAATATCTCCACATAGCCCCTGTCTATAGGATCACTGTGGTTGGGTTTAGCAGATAGGACACCTTCTCATGTCCCTCTGCCATACATTACTGCCTCCTCTGTGAGTGTGCCTTACTATGTGAAAAATCACCACTTAAATCAACTTTGGGGATGGCGTATATGGGGGACGCTATTTTTCTTAATGATGTCTCCTGTGCTGGAAATATATCAAAGCATTGGAGGATAAAGTAGTCAAGGATCCCAAAATTGGCAGAAATTCCATGATCTTTACAGATGCCTTCTGTAAAGCATACAAGGTTTGACAGGATCTGGATCTTATTCTATCTTTTATTTGATCTTATCCAGCTTCATGAACTAAAGCTATTTTTATAGCAGGGCATTCGGTGCAGATGCATGCCAACAGACACACCTAAGGTTCAGTTATTGTTGATGCTGTTGGTGGAGCAGAGCATATGACAAATATATTTTCCAAGAAGCAAATATCACACTGTGGATCTGAAGTCCATAAACACAGAAGGTTCATCATTGAGTCTCATATCTGGAAGGTGAAGTGAGTTATATTATTGCATAGGCAAGTAGGGTCCTACTGGAGTGAAGAGAATGAAGAGAACTGGGAAATTCAGAACATGGTCTATTGTAAAAAATGCATAGTTTTCTTCAGTGTAAAGTCTAAGTGTTCCAGCCATTAATGAGATGTTCAAGGGTTTAGACATTAATGAGATGTACAAAAGGTTGGAAGAGGTGGCAGCTGAGGATATGGACGAAACACAGTAGGAGATTTAGCAGAGAGGAGAATGAGCTTACAAACATGTCAGAGATGCACGTAGTTGCAGAGAGGAATTTCTGAACTTGACAGTTCTTTGTGGTACAACTAAAGTCTTAAGGGGAAGACCCTTCCACTGGTACATGAGCTAGCTCTACAGGAGGTGACCCATTTGGCATAAAAAGGAAATCAGTAGTCTCCAATTAGTTGAGAGTGAACCATAGAACAAGAAAGAACAAAGAAAATGAGTTTCAGGGTAAATGGAAGAGGAGGAAATATTGGTGTCTGAGCTCTAAGTACCATATTTAAGTTTTCTGTTAAAAATAGCATTGTTTCAAGAATAGAAAGCACTGTGGTTTTTATGAAACTTAGCAAATCCCACCTGCTGAGACACAGTCACTTCAGCCAAAGTAAAAAAACTTCTGAATAGAATCTAGCTAGAATTCTCAGAGACAAGCAATTTGTCAGTTAGCCCAAATCTGATAGGTCACATAATTATTCTGCTCATATTTTTGTCTTAGTTTTCCCCTTTAGCCTCTTTTACCAGCACCAGTGCAGCTTCCACATCACAGTGATTCCTGTGCAGACCCACAAGGGCAGTACCAAGATCACTGAATTCCCCACAGCAGAACCTTGCATCATGAGGTTGTAAGCCGAACACCGTCAGTGTGTTCTCCAACTACTGGCAGAGATCAATCATACTACCTACTCGTTCTTTTCAGCACTACTCTTCTATGTTCACACTGGAGAATTTCAGAGGGATGAAAGTGACAAGCATGTTTTTGGGATGCAGGGACAGCCTATGACAATGGAGATGTCAGTGCAGGAAAGGGGGAAGCTTGTGTATTCATGAGTTTGAGCAGATGTCTTCGGTAATGAATAAATATTTTCTGTACATATCGCTGCCTGGTGGCAGTGGCCAGTCAGCATCCTCTGGCTTCCCTCAGAGCCTGAGTGACCAAGATGGTACAGGTTACCAGATGCAGATCTCCTGGGTCAGCAGTGGATTGCCAGTCAGATTGACTTGAGACTTGCAATCTTGGGCTTGCTCCCTATTGTTCACTTTCACTACAGCTGCTTCACAACCTTGAAGCTTCCTTCAACCTTTGGACCTGACTGGCTTTGTAGTTTAGCCTCAAATTTGTGACGGCATTTCTACAGATTCTGATGGCTCTCCAGACTGAATCAATTTCTCTGACTGTGACACATTTTCTAGACAGTCTGATAGGTATTATAGACTAAATATACCCTGAAGTGGCCATTCTCTGATGCTCTCAAGGAGGTCTTTTCTCAGTCACTAGTTACAAAGTTCCCAAAATCATAACTCAGGTTATCCTCAGAATCTGAAGACTGGGAAGAAAACTCCACAGGAATGGGGGAACTGAAGATCTGTTTTTCAGCTTCCCCTATCTACCCAGTCTCCCATCACCTTGTATGAAGTGCATATGGCTTTATCTACCACCTTGAATGATGCGGTTTTAAACCCCGTAGCTGGAGCTCCTGTTTGCAAGTGTACCTTCCTGGCAGATAGTTTTTCCATAGAATCATAGAATAGTCTGTGTTGGAAAGGACCTCAAAGATCATCTAGTTTCAACACCCCTGCTGTGGGCAGAGTCGCCAATTACTAGACCGGGCTACCTGGAGACACATCCACATCTAGCCTTGCCTTGAATGTCTCCAGGGATGGAGTATAACCTCTCTGGGCAGCCTGTTCCAGCACATCACCAACCTCTGAGTGAAAAACTTCCTCCTAATATCTAACCTAAATCTCCTTTTGTCCTATCACTGTCAACCCGTGTAAACAGTCGTTCCGTCTCCTGATTTTATGCTCCTTTCAAGTATTGGAAGGCCACAATGAGATCTCCCTGGATCCTTCTCCAAGCTAAACAGGCCCAGTTCCATCAACCTTTCCTCATAGGAGTGGTGCTCCAACCTTCTGATCACTTTAGTGGCCCTCCTCTGTACACGTTCCAAGAGCTCTGTGTCTTTCTTGTGCTGGGGGCTCCAGGCCTGGATGCAGTACTCCAGATGGGGCCTGACAAGAGCTGAGTAGAGGGGTACAGTTACCTCTCTCTCCCTCTCTCCCTGCATCTACAGTCTCTCACCAGTCAGTGCAACACAAGCCCAGGATGCCCCATTTATGGAAGGATCACAATTCCAAGCCAGGTCCTTCATCCACCTGAATTATGTGATTGTTTTATTTCATTGATCCCATGACAGTTTATTTTAGCAAAATAGTACATGTAAGGAAGTAGATATGTGTATCTATGCCAACGGCTCCACACACATATTTAAAACAGTCAGTTGCTGATAGGTCTCATGTAAATCAAACACCTTCCTCTCACTAAAAACAGTTGCTCCTCTTGAATAGCAGATGACAGCTGGTTTATTAATATTTTTCTTAATGTCCACATAAGCCTTTCAAAACATGCAGCTCTGACAATAATGCTTCCCATAGAAGGATGATTAGAAAATTATTAGAAAAGGAAAAATAGATAAATATCATGCTCAGATGAGATACCTGACCTTGTTACAGATTTCACTGTGTCTTTTTTAATCTTCTGACCTTCTGTATCTAAGGTGAATTAATCCAAAGCCTTTCAACAAGTGTTTTACTCAACTGTTGTGCTTTTTTCTACTTCCTCCTCTTCTACCTGAATTTTTTTCTTTTTTCCTAATAATGGTTATTTTTATCACTCCAACTTCTCTGTTGGGAATCAAAACAGTTTTACATGAATAGCTAATAGACATCAGACAACTGCAAAACAAAGACTTTTTTCTTTCTCTCTTGTTTTCACTTCCCTCTTTACACCTCATTGTTAGCAAAAACATTTCAGACTCTTGAGGGAAGATCAGATATTGGTGAAACAGGCCTGGATCTGCAGCAGCAGCCCTCAGTGAAGCTGGCCAAGTCTCCACGCCTCCCAGGATCCTCTTCTGTTTCATTCAGGGTCAGTTTCCAGTGAGGGTCTTTAAATCTGCTAAAGCAATAAGCCAACTGGAGAGACCAGGATCATCTCTGGTGCTTGGTGGATGGTGCAGTTCACATCCAGATTAAGCTGCTCTCTGCACAGCCTCCTCTGGTTCTGGCTGCTCTCCTCCTGGCCACATGCAACTACGAGTCCCCTCATGCAGACTTGCTGCTGCTCTGACTTTGGTCAACCAATTCAGAAAGGTAAACGAGTGGACAATTGACCCAGATAAGAAAGGGGACACATTTTCTGGTAGCTTACCACTTTGCATGCTTTCACTGCAGGGTCAGGTGATGTACTGGTCAGGGGCAATGCAGAAAATTAAACAATGAGAGCCAAGCTGTTACCCTAGCATGGCTGTACTGTGAAACCACATCCTCACAGCATCCCAGATTCACAGCCTCATCTCCTATGAGCTGTGTGGGGCAACTCAGTAGAAAAGTTCAGTTCTCCCTCATGCTGGGCACGCAAGAGGACAGATCATCACCACACAGACGTCCATCTCCTGCACAGCAGAGCTGTAGTCCCTGCCCGCAAGATGGGAGATCTGATTCTTAGACTGAATTTCATCGGACCAATGTTTGAACTCAAATAGGCCCCTGTCCAGGAAGGCCTGAGAGCCCTTCCACTCTCCCCAGTAAACCTGGGCCACCAGGTGGGAGGAACGCAAGGTGCAGTGGATCAAAGACAGAATGAGGGAAGAGCAGGCAATGTCTAGTATGGTTTCATTGTCCCATTTGTTGGGACTGCAGCAGGATGCTTCTGCTGCTTTCTCACCTCAAGAAAGTGGGATTTCACATCTAATTTGCCTCACTTTTCCACACCCCTTTTTACTTAAGGAACTCCGTCTTCCCTGTCTTCTTCTAAGATTTTCTCTATGTAAGATCTCAATACGTTAGAGCAGGTAGGCACTGCATTTTAGGAGTAAAAAATGTGATGAACTATTTGTTTAACAAGTGTGAAACTCTACCAGAGATCTACCTGCCCTGACATTTTGGGTATAACCTAGGCCAAGAGCAGACATCCAAGAAAGAGGGCAAATACAGAGCAGAACCATGGCAAGTCTTTAGTAGTGCATTATCCTATTTTACTGTGATTTGTGCTCATACACTTTACAAGTCAGAGATGTTGTCTCTCTTCTGTCAACAAACCAGGAAGATGAGTTGTTTTACAAATCTCAAAGGAAGGTGAGAGACATACATGTGCTGACTGCGGTTTGAGTCTTGATCAGTGAGACTCTGAGAACAAGCCCCAGCATGCTGCTAAATATGTGTTGAGCTGCTGAAGCAAAACACAACCATGATCCAATGTAACACATTATGGTGGGTAGTGATCCCTATCAGAACCATTGCTGTTGCAGAAAGGTGAGAATAACTACTTTGGACAGTCTCGGCTCGACTGAAAGCTACAGGGCACATAAGAGTCAATATTACAGGGAGAATATTCATTCATTTCTTGCCAAGTGCTGCTTTCTGATCTTTGATTTGAGGAGGAAACCCCTCTCCAAGCCTGGAGAGCTGAGCAGCATTGCTAGACTCAAGTCTGGGCTGGATGCCTCAGTCAGGGCCAGAAGGCTGCTCCAGGTAGGGCTGAGAGGGTAGGAGGAAGGGAGGGAGGAGAGCAAATGGACACCTTCCCCTCCTGGCGTGGGGCTATGGTGGGAACCACTGCTGCTGGGAAGGATCCAGGCCCCGAAACTGACAGCCCAGGACTTGGCCAAAGACACCAAGCACATGCTTTTTCTCTGTAAACATAGATTCATGCTCTTTATCTGTCATGACCTGGTGGCTGGCAGATAGCTGTCGAGAGTGTCGATCTCCTCAACCCAATATGCTGACAAACCAAGAAAGGAAAAGCATGCCTGGTGCAGGCAGCTTAAAAAAGTCACACAGAACTCCTTTCTGAGGCTCACTTGCAGGTACCAGTCACAGGAAGGAGCTGTGGTCTAGAAGCAGAGCCTTGCCTCCCATCACCGCCTGGCTGGTGCGGAAGGGAGGTGTTGGGACCAGGCTTCATGCCTCTTCCTGCCCCCAGCATCACCCACAGGCCTTCCTGAGGAAGAGTGCCATGCAGAGAGAAAGCAGCAATGCTGTGGTTTAACCTAGCAGTCTGCTGAATGCAACACAGCCTTTTCCTCATTCCCCACCACCCACCCCACCCCCGCCAATGGAATGGAGGAGAGAATCAGAGGAAAAAAAGAGAAGCAGAACTCATGGGTTGCGATACAATCTATTTACTAAGACAGAAAAGAAAGAGAAAAATAACAGTTGTGATAATTTTATACAGGTATGTATATAATTATAGTAATTATAATTTTCATAGAATCTTTAAGGTTGGAAAAGACCTCTAAGATCATCTAATCCAACTGTCCACCAACCACCAGCATTGACCACTAAACCACGTCTCTCAGTACCACCTGACCTAATGCCAGATCTGGAGATTGGTGGCTCTGCCTGTGTCAGGGGGTTTGGAACATGATGATCCTAAGGGTCCCTTCCAACGCAAGCCATTCTATGATCTCCATGGTTCTTGAACACCTCCAGGGCAGCCTGTGCCAATGCCCAACCACTCTTTCTGAGAAGAATTTTTTCCTAATATCCAACCTGAACCTCCTCTGGCATACCTACAGACGTATATATACACATATCATGAGGGATGCAAGAGGAAGCCAAAGATCCAAGAACCCTAGAGAGCTGGACCTGAAGAAAAGGAGGAGCAGAGTAGTAAGAGAGGAGGCTAAGGAAGGAGGATAGAAAAAGAAACAACAGAAATCGTGTCTGCAGAATAAGTCTCCTTTGGGAACCACGTGTCTATGGAGTAAGCCTACCACTTCCTGCTCTGCACCATTGCCACTGCTCACTGGTAAGGCAGGTATCCCTGGGGGAAGCAGGTCTTCGCACAACCAGCAGTGAACAGGTGTAGGCACTGTGAAAAGGAGAGTGCTTGAACACAAGCAGTGGGCCAAGAAACACATGTGAAGCCTGAGAGAGGGGAGGAGAACATACCTTCAGCACCTCTGAAAGGTCTTGTGGGCAACACCCTTAGGGTAGACTGTCTGTATCTGAGACAGCACACAACAGTGCCATGTCCCCAACTTGTCTGTTGCTATTTCCATTATGTACCATTTTCATTCACCTGCTGCGCTTCACCTTGGAAGGGGAGATCTCCAAGGAACCTCTGTGTTATATGGGCTCTGGGAGGTCTAATACTGGCCGGACACAAGCAGAGAACAAGCTTACATATGCCACATTCCAGGTGAGATCTGGCACAGAATCTCTGTTGACCCAGAAGTCAAAACACTGTTTTTATCCCTCTGTGCAACTGTTTGTTTTGTGGCCTGGAAAAGTTTTGTGGCCTCACTGAACAAGGGTGGTAGAGGCAGAAAAACCTAATGTCACTTTCTCTTACAACTATCACTTTTCTACACTGATACTAGCTATTATATATACTATTCACTATACTTTCACTGCTAGCCAAAAAAGAGGAAATAAATTCAAAACTTTTGCAACACCCTGTTGAGTACTGTGCTGTCTTTCCCACACACAGCAGGGAGAATCTTCTTCTTCAGCCATCCTTAAGCTGGGACATTTGAAGCTAAAGGAAACTTCAAAACCTCCTTGAGAGGACGTGAACATATCCATTGGATACCAGATGGCCCAACTCTCAGACAAGGAGATAAGTGGCCCTCTGTCACTTGGCAGCAACAGGATACTTTGGCCCAGCTAGTGAGGTGACCATTGCCTGCTAGCTTCATCAACATGTCAGCAAGCGAGCAGAGTGTGGTTTGCCATAGGAGGAAGTGGAAGGTAGTCACAGAGCATGGTCACAGCCTCTGGTATTCTTCCATAACAGCAGTGCTTTCTCAGTTCCCCTATATACAATTCCTCTTCCAAGTGTCACCCTGGGAAACAGCTTTCTCTGCCAGCAGTACTGGGAATGGCAGGTACTGTTGCCTCTGCCCTGTCTACCTACTTGCTGGGGTTGGAAATGAGTCTTCAATCAGAAGCTACGGTCATTGAATGGGCTCTGACTGTGTTTGGGTACTTGATGCAAATGAGCTCCTCTTGTTGTGGACCAGGAGAATCTCTCTTGGTGCTTATGGCTGTGGCTTGCACTTCACAGCTGTGAGGACCTAATGCACCCTGTGTTGGTTTTCTCATATCGTATTTATGCTACAGTAACTGAACTAAATCAGGGAACCTGAATGCCCCACAGATTTGAGGCACTCTGGTAGGCATTCAGAGTGGAGCTGCTTGTGCAGTCCCAGGGAGAGGAAAGAAAGGCCCCATCAGCTTGTCCACTCTGACAGAGACAGTCTAGGTCCTCACTGCCCTGGGAGCAGACTGTTTCCCCTCCGTCTGCTTGAGGTTGGCCCAAGCAAACAACAAATAAACGTTCATAGGTTGACAAAAGGTACTTTCTCCCCCGTATGAACACAGGTTGAAAAATTGTTCATGCAGAGTGGATCAGGAGGGCACATGTCCATCCTCAGTGTGATGGGACTCAACTTCTATCAGTGTATCTCCTCTTAGCAGAATTACCTGACTAGACCTGTATCTACCACATTAGTGAATGTCCAAAAGATCAGCCAAGGCCAAGACCTCTTTTTATTAGGTATATTCTGCAATGGAAACTTTCAACTCATAAATGCAACGAAGTACAATTTTTAAGACAACTCAGTACTTTTATGCCATATTCCATGTTCCTCTCTTCAATTGATAGGACATTTCTGTGTCATAATCGTCGTGTGTCTTTGCAAGAAATGCTTCTCCTAGCTCTGCCTTAACCAAATGTTAGATCTGCTCTTATTCATGGCTGCCTCGTAAAGGTGATGTTTTTAGTAGCTTTTAGTTTTTAGTAGAACTTCTGTTCAATGAACATTAAATTTTTTCACCTCCATTTCTTAAAAGTGTATACATTCTTCTCTTGTTGTCTTCCTTTAACTACCCTTATTTCCTGTTTGTTTTTTTCTGAGAGCTATCAAATAGATGTGGTAGGCAGTTCCGTTGAATTACAATGGTGAATGCTACATAGCACTACAAGTTTATGTTCTTCATCTGCAGCTACTCAGCAAAAGGAGAGAGATGTGAATTACATGTGAGTACACACCAGTGGCCAGATTCTGTTTCCTGTATGCTGGGTAGTCTCTTGCACAAAAACTGCCTCCACCCACTTCAGATGTTCCCCCATCTGATCAGAAATGGTAAGTTCTTCTACAAGCCCATCTCTGAAGTCTCTATAGTTTACATTTGTTACTACTGAGTTTGAATAAATGAATGAATGAATGAATGAATGAATGAATGAATGAATGAATGAATGAACAATAATGCCTTTAATTTCCTCTGCGAAGTGATTTTAGTAATTGATCAGCACCTCTGTCCTGTTTTATTAGAGTTTATCCCCACTACCCTGTCTCAGTGGATGGGCAGGCTACAGTCAAGAAATTCCTTGTGAGGAAAGGTCCTTTTTCCTGGAACTAAATCAAACCTGGCTCCCTGGGGATACTAGAGGACACCAGCAGGTCATGGAAAACTCTTAGGAGGTTTAAGACAAGCATCCCACTTGTTCACCTGCCACATCCTCACACTTTTAGGCCTACAGCCTTTACTGACACACTTCAAATTGATGCAGATGCTAACTTTCCATCTTGTCTTCTGATTCACAGAAAACACCAGCTGGGAAAAAAAAATAATCATGGGAAATAATGCAGCCTGTATCACAGTGGGAAAGGATAACTACAATATTTGCCCAGATGTTCCCTACGAAGACAGCAAGATACTTCTAATTGCTGTTTACAGCATTGTTTTTACCATTGGTCTTCCAGCAAATTGCTTAACTTCCCTGCTCGCACTTGCACAAATCCGAAGGAATAATGCAATTGCCATCTACATTTTCAGTTTATCGCTGTGTGATCTGATGTATTTAAGTACCTTGCCTCTCTGGATTATTTATGTGCAACAGGATCACAAATGGACTATGGGTGAACAGGTTTGCAAATTAACAGGGTTCATATTTTTCTGCAACATATACATCAGCATTCTGCTTTTATGCTGTATTTCTCTGGATCGTTATGTGGCATTGGTTTACGCTCTGGAATCAAGAGGGAGAAGAGGACGCAAAAAGGCAATCATAATAGTATGCTTTCTTGTTGCTGTTGTTGCAGTAATCCACAGTCCAATATTTAACATGAAGAGTATGCATAACAGTAACTGCTTTGAGACTTTACCCCTTGACAAAACACTGGCTTCCTTCAGCTTTGCCAGATTCCTATTTGGATTTGTCATACCTTTCACAATTCTCATTTTCACAAACTACAAAATTTTCCAAAGAACAAAAACAAGTGACAGCGTGACATGTCACCAAAAAGCCAAAGTGAAGTATCTGGCAATTGCCATCATTGTCATTTTCCTGCTGTGCTTTGCACCCTACCATGTGGTACTCTTAATAAGAGCCATATACTTTATGTTTCACCAGGATTGCCCATGTCCATTTGAAAAAAATATATATTCAGTTTTTACAGTGTTTCTGTGTTTATCAACTGCAAATGGCATTGCTGATCCAATCATCTATATGCTGACTAGTGAAAATGTCAGGAAAGATTTTTATAGAAATCTGAGAAGGTGGAAATCAAACTCATCCAGGCTCAACTCATCCATTAATCATAAGACTGAAAGTTGCAAATTGAAAATGCAGAAAGAATCACAGCAAGGAGTATTAGGTGAAGAAAACAAAGAGATACCAAGTTCAGAAGTTCAAGAGATGCACGTTCAAGAGACCTGTCACAATAGCAAAGACCCAGAAGGAGGTAGCTAGCAGTTTGCGGCTACAGCTGGCTGCTGACAGCAAAGAAGTTCTCAACATGAATTGCAGACTGCACAGTGCACACAAATATTTACGTGCTGATGTCTAAAGAAAGGGTTGGGTTTTCTTTGCAGTACATGGCCCAGCAACTCCTGGAGAATTCTATGGGAATGATACTTCTTATTCCTGTTTCTCTCCTTCGATGAGGTTTGCCCATCAGTACCATCAGTGAAAACCTTGCTTTGCGAAGAACATGTGGAATAAACTGTGAAGTTTACTTTGACTCAAACTGAAGTCTTAAAAGCTTTTTTTTTGGACCAGCTCTTCTCTTACAAACAGAGAATCAGTTTCTTCTTCTGAGCTGAACAAAAAAGTAACACCCAACCTGGGAGAACAATGCAAGGCCCATTCTTCTGGTTGAAATCACTAGCTCTTGAGGAGGTACACGTTCAGATTCTCATGCATGTATCCTGTTGTTAAAGTCTGTGGTTAACCAGTGGAAAATATAAAAAATGAGGAAGTCTTTCAAGAGCCTTGAAAATGTTCCTAATGCTTCAGTATTCAGTTTAATCTACCTTGCACGAACTGAATAAAGTAAAGGGCAAAATAGTGTCCTAGTAATGTGTGCAAACAATGCTTCTACAGTATTACTCATGAAGCAGCACTGAACAGTCCTGAAATACTTAAAAATGTATGCTTCTACTGCTTGATATTTTACAGTTAGTAGATTTTACTTGTTTTATTGTTAAATCTGGAAGGCACTGAAATGTTTAGAAAACATGAGAATTTTCAAGCAGAATCAGGGATAGTTTTTATGCCATCTCCAAATATTTGTTGAACTTGTGTTTCTTTTCTGACTATGATAATGCTTCCCTTTCAGTATCAGTCTGGATTTTAGCATGCAGGATCTATACAAGAGTTAAAAGCATTACTGACAAGGCAGGTCAGCCACAGTCCCTTGTCCCTGTGGATGGGAAGTTCCTCTTACACTCAGACTCTGCTAGGCAAATTTCATTGTTACTGCCTCCATTTTTGTTGTATATTTTACAGTTACTGACAGCAGTATCCCGCACCTTCAAACTAGGAATTACAAATTAAGAATCATATAAATCTACCACCTGGCAAGATTTATCTAAAAACCTTCGTGTTTTTATGTGCCCAAAATAAAATATCACAAAGATAACGAACCAATTGCATGTTTATTTCAATACAAGTTTCTAAAGTGTTCCATAGTGCCATTCTGCTTTGTCTGCAATGTTGCACTTCAGTAATATTTTTAAATTGGCATTAATATCCACGTTTCTGAATTGAACTGATATTAGCCAAGACTAATTTAAATATTTGTTAATATTTTAAAATTGTGGTACATATTTCTGCATGTTATACTTCATTCTTTCACACTTTTGGAAAGAAGTATTGTGTCCAAATGGCATTTCCTCAAGTTATTGTATTTATGACATATTTAATTTTTTGTATTGTTTAACAAGTCCTCTGACATCTTCCTATGAAATGTTTGTCTCTTCAAAAGGAGTTGCCACAATACTGAATGTGATAGAATATTGTTCCTTGGAAAAATGTGACTTTGCTTTGTGATGTTAATTAACTAATTGTAGTTTTCCATTTTCATGTGCATCTCAGAGCTCAAACACTCTGAAATAAAAAGGAAAGAGTTGAATATCTGTAGCTTTGCTGAAAATCAAACTTCCCATTACTAAGAAAATCAGCAGCGGGCACTGCTCAGAACAGCCCCAGTCAGCCAGGGGGTTGTTGATTAATCTCTGACGGCATGTATGCAAACTGCCCCAGCCTCAGGATTATCATAGCCTACACGTAAAACTTCGGTGAACCATGGCAGCAAATTTGGAAGAAACCAAAGAGACAGACTTCAGGATTCTGAACTGACTGAAATGGATGCAAATGAGATATTCACCCTGATGTCTTCAGAAATATCTCCGATGCTTTCCATCTGAGAAAAAGCGAGTGTATTTAGATCAAACAACACTGGAGACCGAGAAAAGGAAATTACTCAGGTCAAAACAGATCTGAAAGGTCAATTGATTGTGTGGATTAGGGTTAGGTGTCCCAGTGCTCCCTGAGCTCCGGCACTCGGGGCTGTGCTCACTGCCCTGAGCAGCCTGTTCCATACCCACTGCCTTCTGGGGCAGAGCCTTTCCCTAACCCCCACCTGACCTTCCCCTGTCACAGCTCCATGCCATTCCGTCACCTCATATTGCTGTCATCAGAGATAATAAAAGATGATTTTATTTCTACATCTCTCAGACACTCCTAGTGTACTTGGGAAATAGTGGATTGCTGATTATTTTAAGCATGGATGTGAAGCATAAAGTGAATAATTTCTGGATATCAACTAGAGCTGGACAAACCAGTTTTTGCAGATAATGTATCTCGTTGTTTCAACAAATACTGTGTTACATCTTTGTTGTCATTAACTCACTTAGAAATCTCCGTTCCTCTCTAAGAAACATTCAATATGCTCAGTATTATATTTTGTTTCAAGAGTGTAGTTATTCTTCCTCTACAAAGCAGGCAAACGCAGATATGAATAAACTCAGACTCTAAGCGTGACAAAGTTTCATCTGCAGCTGCTGGCCCTGAAGCTGTTCCCATTCAGTCCCTACTACCACATACAACCCAATGTCAAACTCCTGTTAGGTAGTGAGTGATGAAACCTAACTCAGAACCAAGGTTTCAAAGCTGTACACAGTCTTATATATCTATATATTTTAATCAAGACCATGTGGCCTTCCTACAGGACATGCTATGGGACAGGTCTGTTAGGAAATGTCCTCTATAGAGAAAAAATAAGCCAAAGTTGTCTGTCTGTCTTATTTTCATGGAACAAATAAGGGTGGGAGGTTTGTATCAGAGAAATGCAGTCACGTTTTGTGTGCAGGGGAAACAAACGGGCAGCATGGCTTCTGCAACTAGAGTCAAGAGATGAGGGTATCCCTGACCTTTCCATCTCTTTTACACTCTTTTGCGGTGCTTTACATCCCTCTGAACTCCTTCTCATTCCCTGCACAATTAAGCTTTGCACAGGAGAGGGCGCTTCTTGTATTCTGTTTGCACCAGGGATGCAGTGAGGCAGTTCTCAAGTGAAAGGAATGTAAATCACAAAGCGAAATCTGTTATCCCAAATTACGCTAATGCTGATGTCCTGGTAATTGGTGTTAGTTGCTCTTCTCAAGAGCATTAGTAAGGAAGGACTGTAAACTCATCTCTCTGTTTCAGATCACTGATAATTTCTAGGGTCCCTTACTCAGTCCTGTAAGAAATGCTCAGAGATAAACAAGCAAAAAAAAAAAAAAAAAAAAGGCTTTGTAAGCAGATAGAACGTCTGCTGAGGTGGGGCAATAAGCTATGTGGTAAGAATTTCACAGAACATCATATGAATATCATCTACACAAGCAACCGCAGAATATGCCTTCTCAGTACACCATTAGACAATCCATCCTGTTTGGCAGCTTCAGTCTGTAGCAGGGCACGTACATTACAACCTATCATCACAGAGCATCCCCTGCATGTTCAAAGGTCTTTCTTGAAATGCTTTCTTGAGGCAGGTGAAGAATCAAAGAGCAGAGATGGTGTGGGAAAAGGGTGTTGTATGACATATGAAGTCCTGAAAAGCTTTGTGAACCTGGTCACAGATGTTCTAAACAAGTATGCAAATACCTACATATTCAAAACTGTTACTTACAAATTCTTCAGTATGAACCACAGTTGTTCATCTGTAAAGTGGAACGCTTCTTCCTTTGAGCACTGTCTGTCTGCTTAAAACACAGCTCCTTGCAGGAGGTGCTAGAAAGAGTGAGCAGGGGCGTGCTGTGTGCCTAGTCAGTGCTTACTGCATCAGGGCAGGGAGCTGCATGGAGGTGAGTATGAGCTACTGAAACACAAATTCTATTGAGTCAGCACTTTCAGAGACAGCTTTGAAGCATTGTAATTGCTTCTGTTTATTCAGAAGCTCCAGGAGAAAAAATAAAAATTAAAAATAAAAAAAAAGAGGGGGGAGGGGCCTTTAATTTAACTTTAACCCCCCTGCTAGTGATATGGTTCCTAGGTCTTCGGGGATTTCACAGGGATTGCTCATTAATGGTTTTTTGCTCAAAGAGCTTAGAGGAGTTCAGTTGACTTCTGAAGGTAAGAGAAAGTTAGCAGTAGAATACCATAGAGTTTTCAGACTGAAAATACTCAAGGCCAAGCACTCACAAAGCTTATAACATCTCTCCATCAGTAATGCTAGTAGCACTTGATTTTTCACTGTCTGTATATAGCAGATTGCTGGTAATAACCTTTAAAATCCTCAGTGCTTTGAGATCTATCCATGTAGACACTGCCGCTCAAGCTCTTTCATTCCTAGAAAAGTTTCTGAAGGTTGAGAAGCACTTTCCCAGCAGCAGGTTTCTGACATGGGTCTCTGGCAGTCTAAGAGCAATATGCTTGAGGCAACAGCACAGTCCCCTATTTGGTTGACTTAGGGTTGCTATTTTTTGCTTTTCTTAAATACAGTTGAGGACAGGACTAGGATCACACTACCCACTATAGGCAGGTTTTATTACTGTATGCTTACCATTTACCAATGACTACACAACATTTTGTATGCAGGACATTTGGTAAGGTATTAAAAAAATCTTTTAAGTTTCCTTATAGCTCCATGCATGGTTTCTGTCCACCTCTAATTCTTCTCTTTGTATCTTTCTGGAATGAAGTTAAGCTTATGAAAACTAGTAGTCCATAACTCTTGATGGAATGATGTGTTAAACTTCATTATTTGCAGTAGGAGTCCAAATTTGTGTCCCAAAGATATGAAACAGACGTCTCAAGCTGAACTCAGACTGAATGTGTATTTGCAAAAAGGAAGGAAAATATGTTTTAAATGTAATAATGCAAAAGATTTGTGGGGGAAGAAATGGGCAGTAGATAACTCCAGGGCTCCAGAAAAGCAGAATTGAAGGTGTGTGACCTCACAGCACTGCCTGCTCTGAGGAGAGCTGTGGGCCCTGCTTGCTTCATCCAGGGACAAGTCACTCACTCTTCCAACCAGAAATACTCCTCCCTCACAAAAAGCTAGAAACTATATTACATCTTTATCTCTTTGTTTCCTTACCATTCAGTTTCAGATACTAGAAACTCTTAGTCAAATTCCAAGATGAGAAATGACACTGCGCAAGAAAAAATCATTTTCACTTAAAATAACAAAAAACATTAAAAATGAAGTTAAACCAAATGTTTGAAATTACCCTTTCTACTGTGGAGGTAGTGTAAACTGAATGTGAATCTGAAGGGTTTTTCCTGACCTGGGGTTACAGTTCACAGCAGCTTTAAACCTCCAGGATTTGGAGGAAATATTTTTGATGTAGAAATATAGCTTGGACGTATTCATTACAATGTAGAACCATGTTAATGTATAACTCTGACTTGTCAGTGTGTTGTTATCAGGTGCCAAAGTGGCTAACTCAAAGAAAAGCTTTTATGAGAGCAATGTATCTGTTCAACATATCAATCAACTCCAGATCATGAGCCTACTGCTCTACTACGAACCATGCAGCAGGAGTTTCTGATTTCAGAAATTACACTGAGATTTAATTCTCCTTTTCTATACTTCCGGTTTTTATTGTTCTGGATAAGTTTATTGCTTCGGAAAATTCAAACTCGGATCCTTTTCACTTCCCAGCTGCTGTTTCTCCAGGAGCTCAGTGCAGGCACCAGAGGGCACCAGACCCTCACCTATTTGCCCCGCTGGCCTTGGTGGACTTCGGAGTGAAAGAAAAACAGAACGATTGGATTAAGATCCAATTGCCAGCCCATAACCATACGTTGTTAAGACTTTGTGCTGCTAGGCGAAACAGCCCGTGTGTGTGTGCGTCTCTTATGCAGAGAGCTGCTGAAGTAGATTGGGTCATGGTGCTTATCCTGCTACGGTAGAACCATATATCCGTACTCAAATGCTGGCTATGTACAGAAAGAAAAAGGAGAAACAGAAAACAGAACTGAAACCAAGAAATATCGTGCAAAGAAAAGGACAGAGCCAATTCCTTGTATCAGACAATAAGAAACAGAGAGTGGTGGGGCTTGCCAGGATCCGCATCCTGGAGACGACGACAGGGACAGAGGGAAATGCACCATCTTCAGCACTCAGCGGTGCCAGCTGCTGCAGTACCTCCACACCCAGTGTACTGTGAGCAGTGCTGCAGGACCCCCTCTGTGTCTGTGCCCAGGCACACTGCTGCACGTTGCCCTGCACCGCTGCTCCACGCAGCTCCTGTGCCTTTATCGCACGTGGACTGGCACTCGGTGCTATTCGTTAGTCACATTAAGCAAGGCCAATTAAATATGTATTATTCTGTTAACCTAAGACATTTGGAAATGATTGCTGTCACTGGCTACTGATAGAGCAGCAGGAGACGTGAGTTAATGTCCCTTTATTGCTACAGAAGTCAGGGCTGTCATTCCCATCAAGGCACAGGACCCAGAGCAGAGAAAGAGACTTGCTCACAGCCTCTTATCTTTCTTCCTGCTCATGCCTCTAATTGGGTTAACCCTTTAACCAGATAAGTCAGACAGGCATTCACAAACATTACCTTAGGGGAAAAACAGAGAGAAAGAGAGAAAGAGAGAAAGAGAGAAAGAGAGAGAGAGAGAGAGAGAAAGAAAGACAGAAAGAAAGAAAGAAAGAAAGACAGAAAGAAAGAAAGAAAGAAAGAAAGAAAGAAAGAAAGAAAGAAAGAAAGAAAGAAAGAAAGAAAGAAAGAAAGAAAGAAAGAAAGAAAGAAAGAAAGAAAGAAAGAAAGAAAGGAAGGAAGAAAGAAAAGCTAAAAAATTACTTTTAAAATATGACTTTCCTTGCCCTAGTTCATATACATTTTATGTTCATCTTTGGATACCTTTTCTAAATTATAATTGCTATCTTCATACTTAATTTAAAATGTTTTTTTTTTCTTACAGACTGCAATTCAGATAAGCCACCATCAAATCCATACTGGCAATAATTTGTGGATACAGTATGTTTTGCAGTTTAACCTATCAATTCACCAGACTATAAAGCAAAATTGGGAAACAATTTGAGCACTCCAACATGTCATCACACCCTTCATTTACTCTTAATTAAGGGAAGGAACAATTTAACTTGCAGATAAAACACTACTTCTATACCGGCTTATCCACAGCTCTCTTACCTCTAGAGTTCTACTCTTCTCCTTAGTAACAGTGGGCCAGAGGAAAATCCCATTTCTGTTTTGGAAAATGTAAGACAATGAATGCTGTTAATGGTTATTTGGGTCTCATTTAGCAGAACTAAGTGATTGCATAGGAAACTCAGCATTTTGGTGTTTTTTTTTCTACTTTCCTCCCTTCGTATTCATGGTCCAAGTGCCTTAAAACTATAAGGGAAACTGAGCTAAATATTCTAAAAAGTTTTGCTAGTTTTATCCATGCTCTTCAGTTATACCCAGTACTACAGAAATTAATTTCCTGTTGTCATTGTAATTTTCAGGGACATGAATTCTCAGCAGAGCACAACGCCTCACAGAAGGTTGATTTCAAGAGAAAAACACTGCGACATCAAAAGATGCAGAACAGCAAAGGTGAAAGCCTCAAATCTGACCTGAAGGATCTGAAAGCCATACTCTAATGTATGTTCAAGGAGATATGAAAAAGGAATTATTCATTAACTTCTTCAGCTTGCAACTGCTTCAGGCTATTTTGTTCCTACAGTAACTGCAGTTTTCAAAGGAAGGTAGAGCTAGTGAAGAAGAAAAGATCTTCATATGCACAGCACAAACACATCATCAGAAGCAGACTAACTCCAAGAGGAAAATATGGTACTGAGCTGGCTGCAAAGACAGGAATACCTTGTGCAGTGACAGGCTGCACGCATTTTATGAGCTTGGGGTGCTATTTAATAGTAGATGCTTAGTTACTATAGCAACTGTCCTATCCCATAGTATTTATGCTTAGATATGGAACATATTTTAGGCAGCACCAGACAACATGTAATTCAAGGGTCCAAAATGTACATTTACAATGAAATCCCTGTTACAAAGTAAATAGATGTGCTCCTCCAGTTACTAGAAAACCTTTCTAATGCAACACTTTTGCAACAACAAAACAATCCTGCCCCTTACAAGCACGAGACAGAACTGCCATGATAATCCAGAAGAGGGCTTAGAAGCCTTAAAACCCCAAACAACATTCAGCACTTTAAAATCCATTTTTGCTGACTGCCACTGCATAACTTGGAGACTTTTGCTGTTTGATACAAAGCACTGAGCTTTGCCATAAAGGTTGCTATCACAGTAGTACTACCTTGTGGATTACCATTTGAAAAGTCTTAACAAAATTTTATCATCTGAGCTTTGCTCCTACTGCAAATATCCTACTGCCATCATGAAGCCAGGTATTATTGTTGTCCCCTGCCTGCCAGTGCACAATATACATCACTTGTGTCTTATTGACACACGCATTTCTGTGAAGGGGTCTTAACTTCAACATGACCATGTTAGGAAGGCAGGTTGAAAGAGTTTGCAGACTAGTACAAGCCTAACAGTTTCCCTTTGTCTTATTTCCCCTATATTTCATTTCCAGCAGCCAGAACATATTAATACCTCTCCTTACCAATTTATATCAGTTCCAGAGAGCTACTAGCTGATAACAGTGATGGTGGTTTTAGCACATGGGGTTTCTTAGAACATAGAATCATAGAATCATTTGGCTTGAAAGGGACATTTAAAGGGCATCTGGTCCAACTCCTTTGAAAGAAACAGGGACACCTTGCAGCTCCGTCAGCTGCTCAGAGCCCTGTCCAGCCTGATCTTTACCAAGGACCAGGAATCTACCACCTCTATGAGCAACCCACACCAGTATCTCAGCACTCTTACAGTAAAAAAAAACCCTTCTTTCTTATATCCAGTCTAAATCTCCCCTCTTTCAGTTTGAAATCATTTCCCCTTGTTCAATCCTAACAGAGCCTACTAAAGTTCTTTGGAGCTCATTCTCTGCTCATTTCTTGGCTCATGTCATCTCTAATCCTTCTGTCTTTCTTGTACACAGATCAGAACCTAAGGCCTGAGGCTGGTGGCCTGAGGGAGACAAATTTCTGCCTAAGAATGGATTTGCTCTGCCACAGCTCATGCTGACAGCCACATGCCCTCCCTGGCATCACCTGTCTGCTGCAGCTCCTCAGTTGCACAACAGCTGTGCCAACATAGCCAGACAAGCATTGTCCAGGTCAAGCACCTATTGGCTGGTACACATATTAGTTGGTGTGATGAGTGCTCTGACTGCTATACTCATTTTCTAAACCACTAACAGTGCCAGTGTCACTATCACTCAACATCAAGCTACATTTAGCTTATCAGTGCACAGTTCAGATATACTCTCCTCTTCCTCCTCACTCACTCATTCCAAACTCCGTGTTTGTTCCACAGGCACTGGGTGCCCCCATTCTTTGTTCACCCCCTCTATTGCAGACAGAGGTAGCATCTCTCCAGGCTCAGGGCAGTGACAAAGGCTTTCCTGAAGGCTGAGCAGAACTTGGCTACATTTTGTGTTGCACACATTAACACACAGCAGTAACAGGAAGTCTATAAGAAAGAAGGAAACAGACACTTTAGTCATTCAAGGCCAAGCTGGGCAGGGCTCCGAGCACCTGATGGAGCTGTAGGTGTCCCTGTTATTGCAGGGGAGTTGGATCAGATGGCCTTTAAAGGTTTCTTCCAATTCTGATTCTATGATTCTACAAAATTTGGAGTGCTGTTAGTGCAGGCTGCACAAAGTGAGGCTGTATCTGTGCTGCTACAACAGGCTTACTTCTGAGGAAACAGCCACGTTTAATTACCTTCCTTAGGCTTTCTTCCATCTGCTCCTGGAGTTTCTAGGCTGAGCTCTGCTGCAGGAATGTGCTTGCCTGCAGAAGCATTCAGGACTGTTTTGCAGTGCTGCTTATTTCAAAGGTAGTCAGAATTTGCCAGGTTGGACTTAAAGGAAACAGTACATTACAGATGGGCCTCCTGCCCTACTCCTGAGCCAAATTAAAAAAGACAAACATAACTTACAACCTTTAATCAAACATTCATTATGAGAGAAACAATACAGACTCAGAGCACGTCCACGTTGTCTTTGGCAGGCAGAGGCAAGCAAGCTTTGTCCCAGTTCTGAACCACAGCCCAAACTCTTCCCCAACCACGCAGGGTCATGCTGGTGCAGCATGGAGCTGGAGCGAGCACACCTTGCCTCCCGACAGGGCTCGGCAGCAGCACCGCACTGACGACAGCTGCACAGCTTCCAGCTCAAGGCTGACTCATGTCTGCTTGGCTCACAGCACTGGCAGTGCAAGCGCACATTTTCCTGCTCTCCTCGCCCAGCTTTCTGGCCCCCAGGGCCCTAGAAGCAGAGACAGAAAATGCTGCAGCCACACAGCAGGGCGTAGTGGAAAATGCTTCACTGTCGTCGCAGTTTTGGGACTGGGACAGGACTCGCTCCTGTCTCTCTCGAACTATTTGCTTCAAGCTCAAGAAACCACCTGACTGACTTTCCTAACCTCTTTATCTGCAGCCTTGTAACCCTGCTGGTTGAGAAACATGGAAGTAAGCATCATACAAACAGCCAGCGAGAGACAGTGCCTGTCAGAGCAGATGAAACACTCTCTCAGGGAGACCTTAGTGTGGGCTGGAAATCACATCAGCGCAGTGAACCAACACAAGTGAGGAACCTCACTCTGCACGGATTTCGGTCTCTTGTTCAGTCACAGAATTGTAGGGGTCGGAAGAGACCTCCAGAGATCATTTAGTCCAACCTCCTGCTAGGGCAGGTTCACTTAATAAGTAGTAACAGCACCGACCCTCTAAAACTATTTTAAAACCACATTTTTTATAATCATTTGCAATGTGGAAATGTCATGGTCTGAAGCTGTACAAATAAAACTGGAAATCAAACCTTTTGTTTTATTTATTTATGTATGTGTTTTGTCTTTAAAAGCGCAGTTTCAGCCCCGCGCTCAGCCATTGAGTTCTTATTAATTTCTGTGGTTTTTATAAACACTGTCTAACTCCACAGCAGCCTTCCCGTCACTGCCAATGTGTGAAAGTCTGGTCAGCCCAGCAGGGGCTCTACAAAAGGAGCAGCAAAGATCCGGAGGCATCAAGCGCAGCCCAGCACGGGAAGGGGGCTGGGGGGGGTCAGCGGCTGCCTGCACAGCAGCATGGCACGCAGCTCACGCAGCCGGTACCAGGCAGCGCCAGGGAAGGAGGCCCTGGGAGAGCTGGCTCTGCTGGAGCAGAGGGCTGGGGACAGCCAGGGCCAGCTGCCAGCACAGCTCCGGCAGCTGCCGAGCAGCAGCATGGGCACAGGCAGAGTGCACGTGCAGCTCGTGCAGACTGAAGTCAGGTCTGCTCTGCGTCTGTACCAAGCTGAAGAACGGGGATCAGGGCAGCATGCTAAGGATGGACCTGTGCTGTGGCCCAGCTCAGCGAGGCCACGGTGAAGCCCAGTGCAGTTAAACCAGTCCTCTGCCTGCTGCTTGCACACAACAAGGGAATCACATTCAGTGGGTCCCCACTGGCAGTTACACTTTCAGACGGCTGCCAGGGCTTCTAAATCCCCTCAGGACTATCACTGCCAGCCTCCAGTCCTGTCACAGATGTGCTGAGCTGGTTTGCATCATTTTCTCCCATCATACACGGGAGTCATTACATCAGCAAGCAGGTCACCGCAGTGTCTCACCAGGTGTAAGATCTCACATTTCTCCAGCAGCTTTGAGTACATATTCTGAATACTTTTTGGTTTTAGTCTCCTGTCATTTCAAATCAGACTTTTCTTTTCCTTCTTCTTCTTTTTGTTTGTTTTCATTTTTGAAAGCAGCTGCCATCTTCATTTCAGTTTCCCCACCAGATTGCTCTGTAGACTTTTATTTCCAGTTTTGCTCTGTGCTTTGTCTCCAACTCCCAAGTACCAGTTCTGCTTTCGCCTGCAGGATACAAAAGTGTTCAGGCAACTACCATTTATCACTTGTTCATTTTAATTGTGGTGTTAACATTTTGATTACTGAAACCAGTAGGTGGATAGAGCACATTAGCAGGTAGCTAAAATTTGATATCTTTATCGTGTTGTGGTTACAATTATTTTCTTTACAACATTTAGTCCTATCAGAGATCGTCTGCTTTCTAGTAAACTTTGGTCCGTAATGTTTTGCATGTTTGTCCAGGTATTTCCCTTCTGACTTGTCAGCTTAGGTTTCTCACATACGTGACATGCAAGAGTTGTTTTCACCTGAGAGTAATCAAATCCTGTCATGTTTTGACTAAGCACGCTGAAGTTTTCTCCACTTTTTAAAGAAAGGACTCAAAGGAAGCACTGAGAACCATTCTGTAGTTTTTCTGATCACCCAACACAGTTTTTGATCTATCAGCTATCCTCTCATTTCATTGGTTGTTTCACCAGAGAATTTATTGGGGAAAAAAACAATAAATAAAGGTGATATCCTCTCACTGTAGCTAAAA
>VXAB01014079.1:222458-235971 GCA_013399175.1 Odontophorus gujanensis
GATGCTGCCACCAGTCAGAGCAGCATCGCTGCACTTTGCTATGGCAGTGATCCTGCAGGGAACAAGAGGCTCAACGGTTTGTGCGGGGTTCAATGTGAGATTACATAACAGCTATCTAGACAAAGTGTCTCACAGCCTTCCCGCACCGACCCTCAGCCCCAGGCCCGCTTTCTGCTCCCTCCTGCTGCTGGGGCACGGAGCTCCGTCCCTTCCCCACCCGCGGGATGCGTCCTCCCCGTCCCGTGCCCGCGAGGCTCAGACAGGAAATGCCACAGGCCTTGCTAATGCAGTCACGAGGCCACCGCGGGCTGCGGAGGCGGGAGGCGCCGGGGACTCTCGGCCCCGAGGGAAGCGGCAGCGCGGCCCGGCGCGGGGATGGGCTGCTGTCGGGCCAGGTCTCAACCTGTTCCCGCCGGAGCCCGTGGCCGGGAGCCCAGCAGCGCCGCGGGGCTTTGGCTGCTGTTTGAAACGGGGACTCCGCCTCGGCCCCCGCCTCCCAGCCTCTCACAGCCGAGGGGAAGGGCCCGGCTCCATGGCAACCCCACAGCACCCCGTGCGCGGCGCCCGAGGGGCGGGAGCGGCGGGGTGCCGTGGCAACGGCGCAGCCAATCGCAATGGTGAGCGCGGTCAGCGCGTTTCGGCGACAGCCAATAGAGACGCGCGATAGCCCCATGGGCGTGGCCTGCCTGGAAGCCCCGCCCCCAGAGGCCCAGCGGGGGCGGAGAACGAGATCCTTTGTGGGCTTTGACAATAAGATGGCGGGCGAGGGGGGCGGGGCCGGGCCCTACGGTTGACCACGCCCCCTCGCTCAAGCTCTGAGCGGGCGCCGAGGCGGGAGCCGGGCTCCTGCGCTGTGAGGCGGCAGCGGCAGCAGCAGCGGCGGTGGAGCGGTGAGTGGAGGAAGCCGGGCAGGGTACGGGACCGCGGCACCGCCCGCTTTCCTGGGGCTTTAACGCGGGGCCGGCGCGGGCGGGGAGTCGGGGCCGGCGGAGCCCGCGGAGGGGGGAGCGGATCCAAAATGGCGGCGGGCGGTTCGCCGGGAGCGCGGGACGGTGAGGAACGGCCGCGCACGCGGTTCCTCGGGGAGAGGCTGAGAGCTCCCGAGGTCGCTTCCCTACCTCCGCCGCCCTCCTACCGCCGCTCCTCGGGCCCTCCCCCGGCTCCCCCCGAGCGCACGCACCGATGCTCGGCCCCGCCTCGGCCCCCGCCGCGCTCCCTCCCGAGCCTGCGTGCGCCCGCGCCCGCTCCCCGCCCCGGGCACGCCTCCGCCGCCGCCTCCCCCCGTTCCGCCGCCTTCGTTGTCTCCGCTGTCCTGGCTCCCTTCCTAGGGGGACCCAGCTCCAGCGCCTTCCTCCTGCCCCTTTGTCTCGGGGTGTTCCTGTCCCACCGTGGGACCGTACGCACACACACGCGTGCCCGAAAGGGAGTCACTGCCTTTCTAGCTTCTCTTCGGATTTTTTGTCTCGTGTGTGCTTCCTCCTAAAGGCGAGCAGTGGCGGAACGTCTTTCCTTTCTTCTCTGTTGGCTCAACTGTTAGGAAACGCCTTGTTGTGAAGCAGCCGGTGTGTCTTTTGCAGTGCGTTACTACCTCCATCTGAGCGCAGTCCTGGAATGTGTAAGCTGATGCTCCAGCAAGAATTGGATCAGGTTTCAAGCACCTTATTTGTAAAGCAGGCTGGGAGTTTGTCACAAACTCAAAAGCAGCATTTTTTGTGAATGACATAGTGCTGTGTTTCCTGTGCTACTATTCCAACAAGTAAAAACCAAGCAGCTCCCCTTTTTTCATGCTTCGTTATCCTACAAATAGTCGTTGTCTCCTTGACAACTTCTTTCCTACAGCTGTTTCAAACAGCAGTTAAGATTTTGGCACAGTAAGTTTGGCCTTGTGAGGTAGCAGCAGCAGGAGGGAGGTGATAGGAAACAGCCAGTCTAGATATTTCTTCTTGGACAGAGGCAAATCCTGCCTGAAAGTAAGGGGGGACTTGGAACACCTTGCATCCAGAGCAGCAGCAATCCAGTGTGCATGTACCAGGAGGATTTATATAACAGCTGATACCTTTTTGAGCACATTAATATGTAAATCAATAGAGAAGCATACTTAGCATTTTAATTAATTAAATTTTAAGGATAGCATTCTCTTGAGATGAGTACTTGTTGGAGATGGTGCAGAAAAGTCGGGCGGTGGTTGTTTATTTGTAAGGTTTTAATTGAATTTGATCATGGCTATTGAGATTAAAAAATTACAAAGAGCTTTGTTTCTGAGGCACACTCATTGGACAGCGAAATGGATCTGAAGAAGTAGTTGCTGTGATGGACAAATTCTTCAGTACATGTATGCTAACAGTGGTCTGTGTGGTTTGTTCATTGCTGTAGGCAAGAACATGTGGCAGGTCTTACACACTAACCCACTGCAAGGGAAAACCACGTCCTTCTTTCCTGTGCTAATAGGTCCCAGGCTGAACTGATCTGCCAGCATCCCCAATGTTCTTTTGTTTTTGGATGTGATAGTGGTTTGTCTCCTGGTTTTCCCATCAAAGGTCCCCTCTTGTATCAGCCTTCTATTCCAGGAGGCAAACAGCCATACTTACTTCCTCTAGAACTGTCTAATATCCAAAATAGCACTAGAAAATCTTTTCATTTGTTGTTCTCGTGACTGCATAATTTCTATGTACAGTTGTTTTTTCATTACTTTTTTTTTTGTATGGAAAAAGCTTTGTTCTTGTCACCTACCCAGAGCATCTGTTCAGAGATTCACATGGTTGCTGTATGGAGAGTCTGCATTTCGTTAACAGAACAGGCTGAGAGTATACTCAGGGAGCAAAAGCTTTGGAACTTTTATAGCATTATGAGGTGATTGATGAAAATGAGGAGTACAGACTGAGTGCTGTGATGGAGCTATCTCAGCACCCTCCCTCAAACACTGCTCAGTCTGTAAGAGAATGAGTTGGTTGAAATACAGTTTTTGTGATGTGACAGTGCTTTAGTCTTAATATTTTGGAGCTGTGTCAAAAGATTTTGGCTTGAGAGTGTTTAAGGTGGCTTTTTTAATGTAGTGATTTAATATGCAGCCCCTGGACAAAAACAGATGGCTTTCTGAAAAAAAAAAAAAANATGGGAAGTAGATAATTAAATTCAATTAAAAAAAAAAAAAAAAAAGGCCTTTGTCAACTTCTCTTCCCCTCTCCCCAGTTTCAAGTGCTTTTTCAATTTTAATTACCAGCCAAAACAGGAAACAAAGATGTACATATACATCCATCCAGGTAATTTATTTATTTACTAGGTATGCACTTCAGTTGCCGACACTGAACTGACTTGAACAGTCAGACATGTCTAGAACAGTACCAGAATTATATTCATATTTTTTCCTATTAGGTATTTGCAGCCCACTGAAACAGCATTCTTTTTGGCTTTAGTTATTACAGGAATTCTTGCACGTATTCGATACTTGTATTTGATATAGTGAATATTGTTTGTCCTCAAATGTATTTTGAAAACATCCTTCCTAGCTAAAACAATTTCATTACTGTCATTACTTTCATTTTTGTCATCTTGCAAAGAAAATCTTAGTCATAAAGTTTCTGTGCTGCTGCTAAAGGAAGAACCTTCCCACCTTTGCTCTTTCAGTTTTATACTTGTGTGTGCATATTCTTTTCCTGTAGATGCCATGGCGACGTATGGTTCTGTATTACAAAGGTGAAAATGAATACTTTTGTGATAAACTTGCTTTCAGTATGCCTTTCTACACATTTATGCTTTCCAGATGATGGCTAAAGATTTTGTTTGCTCTTTAAATGGCAGAGACACCGGGATAAGGGGGAGGTTGGTCCAAAGGTCAGTGTAATAGCCCAGGACTTGGACTTAAATTGGCAGTGTCCTTCTCCTGTCAGGGATTCTGTGTGTATTGTTAGGCAAATCACCGTTGTGTTTCAATTGTAAATTGAGCCAAATAGTGTCACTGGAGTACTGTGTGGATAGAGATGCTAAAGCAGTTCAAAAAGTAGAGGTGTATGTGTTTCTGAAATGGAAAATGGTTTTGCTGTCCATCTCCTGTACTTGCCTGATGCCTTGCTTCCTGGTACTTGGTAGGTGCTGCCCTAACTGTTACTGTATGGACTCTTGCTCAGTAGCATGGGAGAAGAGGAAGGACTACATCAAGCACAGTTACTGGTATGTAGCTTTATTTCCTATATGAAACAGTAATCTTCTGGTATTTTGTGCAGACTCAGAAACAAGGTGATGAAGAACTGCTTGTTTATGATGCAAGATACTGATTGGAAGGAAGTATTGTAATGGGAAAAGTAATTGAAAATTCCTATGAATTCTGTGAAGTGCTTACGAATGATTTTTTTCTTGCTCTTCTCCCAATTTGCATGTGTGATGTATTGATGTTTTCAAGTTCTGTGCTACGTTCAATTATTCCATTGGTGTGCCTTGAAAAGTGTTTAATTGTCAAACGGTAGATAGTTAAAAATCAGGTTAATGTTCAGTTGCGGTTTTATTATTCTTCACAAGAAAAGAAGTTGAAATGAACAGAAATTTGAAACTCTGCATGGAACATTGATAGTTTGATGACAGTGAACCCAGTATGATCAGTAGACACAAAAGATGATTCCCAGAGGTTGTTTGACATGGGGTGTGTATGTGTGAATGTTGTAAATACAAGCTACATAAAAAATAATATAGGATACCCCAAGTAACAATGTTTTCATGCGTAAAGGTCTGGAAAAGGCACTGTCAAGTAGAAACTTGGGTTGTTTTTCTTAATGGAAATAATACAAGTATGTTGAGTTACAGGAGAAAACTTTAGAACAAAACTTCAGAAGCGTTTAATATACTGATAGTCTGTACATAGCTTTTAAGAAGTCAGTTAAACGTGACCTTAAGACAGAGTTCATATGTTCTCTACTGTAGTCTGTGTGTATTATGATTTCTAAAGAGTTCGTACCTTCTCTGGAAAGAAGTCTTTAAGAAACAGCAATTCAATAAAACATTAATTCATAGGTTCAGGCAGCAACATAAGAAGTGTTGTACCGAGGCAGACCAAATGTTTATGAAGCTACTGTTTTAGCCTCACGTTTTTAGAGTAGATAAGAGTGTAATGTACAATAAAAGGAACAGTGTAGTCACACTTGGGTGCATTTTTACTAATGCTGAAAAAGCTGAAAGAGGTCTCTCTCTGAAAATATGTGGACCATTCAGTAGCAACCAAACAGCCAGGCAGAGATCAGCATTTACCAAAAGAAGTAGAATAAAGCACACTGCAACAATAGCAGTTTGGTCTTGACAGCTTTGAGCTGAAAAATGTTGTTCTATTTGAATCACTGTGTAAAAAAATTCCCAAAATGTTAGGTTATAAACTCTAGGGGCAGAGGACTTGAAAGGGACATAATACAGGTGCATAAATGTAAAGATTAGGTCCAGGCTTTCTTTTGCATCCTAACTTTCGTAAGGCTAAGTGAAATGACCTCTGTTGCATTTACAATTGCTTTGTATGTGAAGCAGTGAGCTGTAGTACTTTGCTTGTGTGGAGCGCTACTATAAAAACCAGTGCAATTCAGGTGACAGTCTGGAGGCTACTGCTTGAAATTCATAGCTTGGCTAATTCTGTGAGTGATTTTTTAGATGGAAATAATCAGAAGCCTGCATGTACTCCAGTCATTTTAGCTAGTGAACATAAAGTAGAAATACAAGAATTTGGTTTTTAATAGTCAGCTGGGAAAGACGTACAGAAGCATGCACAGAGGATGACTCCATCCTTACTGGAATTGCACAATTCATATTGGAATTGAGCTGTTCATTTACTCACTTGAGTAAGGGCAGCTGAAGGACTGCTTGAGTTATATGAACCAAAACTGTGTTACACCCCAGGTAACCAAAGTAACCTAACCTTTTCTAGTACACTGTCTATGAGATATTCCTTGTTTTGTTTGTTGTTTTTTTTTTTTTTTTTTTTGTTACTACATTAGGCATATTGGTTTTCTGCAGGGGTCATATCTTTAAAAGAAGGTGTGCCAGGTTGTATTTTTATTTCCAAAATTAGAGGTTAAGCATGCCAGTAGAAACTCAGGAGGAGCGAGGAGAAGCTGCCTCTCCAGTAGGTGAAATACAACTGTTGAGATGGTCGCTTCTGTGCGAAGCAGCGGCTCCTGACTTCCATCAAGTTTGGAATTTAATGGGAACCAGGAGCTGGGAGCCCCTGCCTCCCTCAGGTGTCTCTCTGCGAAGCCATGACTCATGGACCTGCTCACTCCTGGTTCCCGAGTGTCGTCTTTGGGACCCAGTCCATATGTTCCTGACCCCTGTTGTACCACAATGGCCATTCTATAACCTGGTATGATAATTCTGATGTTTTTATCTTCAAAGAATTTGCTGTTTAGTTTTTCTGTTTTGTTTTGTTAGTCTTTTTTTTTTCTGTCTGTTGGGCTGCTTACATTGTATAATATTTTTTCTTTTTTTTTTTTTTTTAACAGGACACAATGTTTGTGCGAGGTCTGAAAAGAAAATGTTTTGATGGAGAAGAAGATATTGAAGGAACTCTGGCTGGTATTAAGGCTATTCCTTCTTATAATCTTCAGCGTCAGTCACTTTTAGATATGTCCTTGGTTAAACTTCAGCTGTGTCACATGCTGGTCGAACCTAACCTTTGTCGTTCGGTACTTATAGCCAACACAGTACGCCAGATCCAAGAGGAAATGACCCAAGATGGGACTTGGCAGATGATAAATATGCAGAGTACAGGCCAGGCATCTGTGGATCGTCTTGTTTCAACAGATATCCTCTGTCGCTCATCTAGGGAGCAAGCTGAGGGAAAGCATGTCCCAGGTTACAGTACTTTCAGTAAAGACTTTGAGGGTGACCAGGCACAAGATAGTTCAGAAACTATGTCAACAGCATCTTCAGTGCAAGCTCTAAGAAACCTGCAAAGTAATGTGTGGGAAATGGAGAATCCACAAGAAAATAAAGGAAATTTTCAAAAATCATTAGATCAAATATTTGAGACACTGGAGAACAAAAGTCCGAATTCAGTTGAAGACCTGTTTTCAGAAGTTGACAATTCTTACTATGATCTTGATACTATGTTAACAGGCATGATGAGCAACACAAAAATGGGACACTGTGATGGGCTAGAACCGTTTCCTTCTCCAACAACTACAACTTCTAGCTCTAATTGTAAATCTGATCTTAATGAGCTTGATCATATTGTAGAAATCCTTGTTGAATCCTGAAACTCCTGGTGTAGGAGATAAAAAAAAAAAAAAAATCTGTTAATGGAAAAAAAGACTCAAGAAAGCTATTTCCACAGTTTGTTCTATCAAATAAATCTGCACATGTATTTTATAAATATCTATATATTATATAGATATATATATTAAAAAAAAAAAAGCACTTCATATTGCAAAATAGTGTTAACTCCTGAAGTTAACCTGCAACTTGTAGTGTAATGATCCAGTCTCCTGTCCAGTGAACTGTAAGTACATCCGGTATCTGTATTCAAGTACGTGGTCCAAGGCTTTCAAATTTGGGTTACTTCTACAAATTTGTTCTAGCCTTCGACAGAGGATATGCTTAGTGAGAGGGATTATCTCATCATCCTTTTTTCTTATCCTCCTAGTGAAAATGGTAATAAACAGAGTGAGAAGTTGGATAACTGGCTTCCCATTTTCCTCCAGTTTCCACTTTGTTACACCACATAACTCCTGTAATATTTGCTGCTTCTAAGTCGCTACATGGCTCTTAAAGAGCAGTATGCAATAGTTCCCATTATTCTAGCTAGCTTTTTCTGGTTTTTGCTACACTTTTTTTTACTTTAAAAATAGTTTTAAAGTGTTTATTGGTGTTTAGAATTTTCCAGGTATTTTCCTAAAATATATTTTTACTACAGATGTTATGTCAGCTGCTTGGCAACTTTTGATCGTATCTACAGTTGATGTATTTTTTGAAAGGTTTTCAAAAAGGGATGTTTTTTTACTGTGAGCTACCCAATGTAGTTCAGTAAAGTGTATGTAAATGTAAATATGCAATTTTATACTTTACATTAAAATGTAAGAACTGTTTTCATGATTCTGTTTTATAGAGTAGTACTTTACTAAATCGAGAATTGTACTATTATGTTTTTATACCCCGTATACTTGGTTGTTATTAGAGAAAGAGCTCTGATCCAACTAGAGACAATTACGTTTAATTCATTTCAGACCGTATTTTTCTTAACTACAAACCTAAATTACATAGGATTTTATTTATGTGTATTTATATGTAAATGTCATCAAGTGAATTGTTTGTCACTGAAGTCTACCATCAAATATTTGTTGATATGGGTTTAACTATCTTGCACTAATTGCTACAAAAAGTGTTACTAGCGGCCTTTAAATCTCAACTGGTGCGTCTCCATGTCTTGTCCTTATTAGTATGCTCTGCTCTTACAATGAGTTTCCTCTTGCTTTTTTTTTTTTTTTAATAACAAAAGATAGTACAACATGAGATGGTGTTCTTTTCTTCAAATACTCACGTTCACGTGAGTGTATACAATTAAGCAGGCTGTTATGAGACTCTTTTGAGAGGGGAGAGGGAGGAAGAGATGGGGAAGATAATATACGCTGCATGATTTTGTTGTTAAAGGTAAAAGCAGAGAGGGTGAGGGCAGGAGGATGTTAAGGGTATTCCAGTGTCACCTCTGCAAAAAATACACTGCTGGGCTTAAGTTTTCAGCAAGTGATTCAGAAGCATCTGGTTTGGGGAAAAAAATGACATCACTTGCTAAATTATTCAAACTTGACAGTGGAATTCATATTAATCTTTGCTTGCTGTAGTGGTCAAACACTGCTTCCTCAATTAAATGTTTGTTAATAGCCGTATTAAATATGAAATGCCATATAGACATTTGCAATTTCAATCTGTGTAACACAGCTGGACCAAAGAAACACAAAATACTACTGGACACCTTAAACAATAGAAGCATCTCTGATAACTGGAAGGTGTGGTAGCACAATATCATAATCCAAGAGGATACAAACACTGATGTAAACTGTCATATCTCCCAGTGGAAGAATAGTCTGTTCTCTCAGTGTTAGTTGCAGTATAAGAAATTACTTCCGAAATGATAAATACTCAAGAAAATGTGCTTGACGTGTGGATGGACAGCAGACGCTTTAGAATAAAGTATTCAGGCTGCTTCAAAGTTGTATAAACAGAATGGTAGTGATGAGTTGAATACATAAATACCTTCTGTACTTCCAAAGGTTCCCCCAAACTGCTCTGAACTGTGGTGGTTCAAAACCCCAGGCTCTGAACAGCTACGGGTGTTCCTCTCTGTTCCTTTCCCCCTTCTGTTATTTGTTAAATTGGAAATTTCAAGTTTAGATATTTAGAGATTTTCCCCTTTCCTCTTCAGTACGTTTCAGTCTCTGTGTATGAGGTGGGAGTTAGACTGAGTGTTATGACTCTTACACAACAAAAGTCAAATGCACATGTGTGTGCATGCATGTATATGTATGCACCAAACATCTATAGTCAGTTGCATTCCTTTTCTGGGGAGGCCATACTCAGTGAAGATTAATTTGCAGAGACTACTTGGCTTAACAGGAAGGGTGTTAGGTAAGCACATGGTCATGTTGTTAAGTATTTAAACAGAAATATGTATTCTGTTTTATTATGTTCTTAAAACTCACGCCAAATCCTATGTGCTCTTACATGTCTGATATCTTGGCTCAAGTGTTGAGCAGCTCCAAGAATTCGTGTTGCTGAAACTTGCACAGTCACTCTGCAGATGTGTATGTAGAGCTGACTTTGCAAGTCAGCGTACAGTCAGCCCACTGCTTTTTGGTGTGCCTCAGACTAACTGCTGCTTGTTCTGTAGCTTCAGTTCTTTTATAAAGAAAACCCTAGCTTTATTTTTGTGCTCATATTGTCATTTCTTTGTTAGTCCAAAGAGGTCTTAGTTAAATACGCCTCACTTAAAGGTTAATAAAACATTTTGCTCTGTATTTCTCTCTGATAAAGAGAGAGGAGGAATGATAGAGTGCCTTTAAGATGGTGAATTTTAAATTGCTTTGCTTTTTTTTTTTTTTTTTTTTTTGTTTTTTATTACGGTGGGGAANTGGTGAATTATTACAGTGAGGAATATGATATTTGCTGATGGCAATTTTGTTAATTTATATGCCTAGGTGGAAATTAATTGAATCTCTGTTAAGATTTCTCTAAATTTCTACCATTTATTGTGGCCTCTTTCTTTTATGTCTTCCTAGGGAAAAGCATCACAAAACTTGCACGACAGTCTGTGTTGTCTCGAAGTAAGCTGCTCGTCTGAATGGCCTAACTGCTTTGGACTTGCACAAAAGAAAGTAGTTTCTAGCTAACACCCATCTGCTTCCTTCTCAGGTTGAATACCTGTCCCCTCTGCCTCTTTACCTGTGTTTTTGTTTCTCCTCTCTTTCAAGAAAATCCAGGGCACATGAACTTCTGGAGTCTGTGCATTTGGCAAAATGAGAATGGAGGCTGAGATGGCTTGCGTACCACTTTGATTTTTATTTCTTAACCCTTCTCTTCCACAGCTGATTTATTTAGGAAAAGATTTCGCATAGCTCTCTGAACATAGCCATGTTTGAATAAAGGACAAGTGTGGCAAACAAGGAGGGGATTGTTTCTGTGAATGAAAAGTGCCGTTCCAGATTGTGTGAAAGGTATAGCAATACCTATGGCTTTCATCCTTTAGCAGGTTAGGGATTCAGACAGCAGTCCGTGCACTCACTTGTGCAGGAGGCTGCCCTTTGGTCATTTTTGAAGTCTCAGGTCTAGACTGGTTTAGCAGGCATTTTAAAAAGCATTACTCTGAACTGCTTGATAGTACAGTTTTATACTGTAATTATCAGTCCATTACAGATGTCTCATGTCTCAGGATATTGATGTGAGTGTATGACTGCTTGACAGTTTTGCAACTCAATCCACATTCCCATGTAACCAAACAAACTTTGTCAGAAGGCAGGGTGAAAAAAACAACCTGTCTTATGCTGACACCTAGTACAAGACGAAAACTCTTTCAAAAGTGAGTTGTGTTCAGAGTGAAAGTATGCTTATGTCTCAGACCTAGGATGTATAGTCCCTTATGCAAAAAAACCCACGATTGATCATGACAAATTCTGATTGCTCATCAATTCCTAAATGAGTGTGATTTCACAGTATAAGAAACATGATTAATAGTAAAAGTACCAAAACAATGATTTATCTCTATGACTCCACGGCAATGAAATACACATCTTTAAAAATTCAACTGTGTTCAACTGTGTGGCCTCACAAAGATTATTTCAACTCCTGTAGGTGTCTCTTGCAAAACTGACAGTTAAATTTTTTTTTCTATTTTTTTTTTTTTCAAGAAAGTTCCACGAAGAGCTGAAATCCCTGAGTAATTCAAGTCATCAAGGAAGATATACTTCGGTTGCCTGTAGTGACTTGCCTTCTTTATGTAGTCAGTGAAACATATTTTTTTTTTCTCTCTTTTTTAATACAAGGATTCCTTTGCTTAACTAAGATTCTGCTAAAAAATGAGTGCTTTATGACCTGAAAAATTATTGTGGTAAATGTTGATGCATGATCAACTTGTCAACAGGAAAATACATAGCTAGGGGCAACTTTCCACTGCAGGGAAAACAGGCAGTAATTCCAGCTGTCATCTTTTTAGGGAAGAATAATTGAAGACACAGGTGATTACATGATTTCTTGCAAAAACAGAATTAAAAAGAAATTGTAAGAACATGTATGCTGTACTTGAAAGTCCCCTAGGAGCATGTGGGAAGTAGCAAGTAAGTACCGCAACAGTAAGTGTTACAACAAAGAGCAGTGTATTGCAATTCTCATGTGCCCCTTACAGACAAGTTTTGGAGATCAAGAAAATGTAATTTCAGTCTCTGATTGTGCAAGCTTCCAAAACAAGACTCTAAGGAACAGTGGCTTATATTGTTTAAAAAACACCAGAAGAGTTTAATAGTCACAGGAGAAAAACAGCACTTAGAGCAAATTCACTTTTGTGCCCAGTAATGTTTGCTTCCGTGCCTCTGCTGTGCTTGAAAGGGAGAAGGCACTTCTGGCTGTTCTTTGTGGCAAAACAGAATAATGGTTTCCTTAAAATTTTCAATAATGTGTTCTCAAACAAAACTTTCTACCATTCTGTTTTTGGGTTGTTTTTTTTGTTTTTGTTTTTCTTTTGACTGACATTAGATGTAGGGTTAATTAGCAGCTCACAGAGGCTTAACCAACAGAAAAGAGACGGTGAAACTCACAAGGCTTGGTGCACTCTTCTTCCTCACTTTGCCATGGAAGTATGGCATACCATGTTTGATCTGCAGTTCCGCTTCAATTAGCTGATTAATTGCGACCAAGTCTTGTAGTTGCTGTATGATTAGAAAATTATTTTTTGAGAAGTGTGCAGGAGAAAGAGAGACCAGAAGAAACCTCTGTATTGTGCTGACATCCAGTAACTGGGACAAGATAAAGACGTTTTTCAGTTTCCAGGCAGAAGACCAACTTCAATTAGAGCCTTAGACGCAGAGTCGATTAATCGCAGACGTAAATCCATAGGAAAGCAGGCTGCATCAGTTCCTGCCTTCCTGGGGCTGTTTTCAACTAGCAGCCTAGTGCTGAGGTTAAGGGGGAGCAGAGCCCAGTGCTCCTCTCAGATGTGTGAGATAGAGACCCCGAGTTTGGGGTGTGGTTTTTCTGCCTCCTGCAAAATGCAATGCGAAAGCCACAACGCAGCTTGTCAGAGTGCTGTCCTGCCGTGTGCTGGGGAGGCGAGTCAGACTGAAAGGCCGTGTCTGAATCATAAAAAATTCATGTTGTTAGGTCTTCTGTTTGCCTCCAGGTTTCAAGCAAAATGGGAGAGCGTGAAGGACTTGTAGAACACGCTATCCCCAGAGAAAATGTGGGCTTCTGTCTGTGTTAGGTCGTGAATGCAGAGCTTGGAAACGGGTAGTGGGGTCCCTGTGGGGCTGGCCAGGGCCCTGCTGAGGGATGGGGCCGGGCCTTTGGGATGTCAAGTAGTTCTGCTGGGCCTGATGACGGCCGCAACCCATCACTACGTGGAAGTCAGGTGTTGAAATCGGCCTTGCACAAGCACCGTGCTGCTGTCACTTGATTACGCAAATGCTCACACAGAGCAAATAGAAGAGGGGCGTGAGTGCGGCCAGAAAGCTCTCGTTCGTAAAGGAGTAAAAGAAACTGAATATCCGTAGAAGCACTTTGCAGCGTTTGACGTAGCGTCACCACCGGGCCGAGGCGTGTGCTCCCGCACGGCAGGAGGGAGTAGCAGGAGCCCCTCCCTGTGGAGGCCCTCCTTTAAATAGGGCAATTCCGGGTAGCAACTTTATTTAATTTGACTTTATTTAGCTTCAATAAAAGGAGGCAGAGGTGCGTGCTCCTGGCGGCTCCCAGCGCAGCGGGCGGGGCCGGGCGCTGCCCACGGGAGCGATGCGTGCGGCCGTGCCTCGTGCCGCCCCGTGCCCGCCCGCCCTCCACCCGCGGCACC
>VXAB01014079.1:236025-357048 GCA_013399175.1 Odontophorus gujanensis
CGGGCGGGCCCGGGGCTCGGAGCGGGCCGCTGCCGGGCCCGGGGCTGGAAGTTGGCCGCGCAGTTATAATTAGCCTTGTGGGGTCCGCCGGCGGCAGGAAGGGGGAGGAGTGCAACTTTTCGCAGCTCGGAGAGCCCGGGGGCGGCTCCGGTTACGACCGGGGGGAGGTGCAGGAAGTAGCGGCGCGGCTCTGCCTGCCGCCACAAAGGCCAAATGGGGGCGGTTCTGCTCCCCGCTGCCGGGGCCGCCGCGCTCCGAGCGCCTTCCGTGAGCCCGGAGTGCCGCTGATTGACTGTCGAGACGGGTTGTGAAATCTGAACCGAGGATCCTTCCCCGCCGCCGCTTCGCCTGAGATCCTGCGGGGGAAACGCTGTAACCTCGACGGTTAACGCGAAAGGGATTCTTTGAAGTAATAAAATAGTTAAATTCGATAACTCCTCGGACTCTGCGTCCTTCCAGTAAAAGGTCGGCTTTCTAAAATACAGCGGACAGAGCTCTGGGCCTTTCTTTTTTTTTCCTTTTTCAACTGAGGTGCTGAATGCAAAACTTTTAAATATTGCAGCGTACTTGTTAGCTTTCTAAAGGATTATTTAGTACTGAAAAGATTCCACGCTCTGAAACATTTGTCCTTTCATACTTGGTGTGTAGAAAACGCAGTCGGTGACTGTACTCCCCCCGCCCCTGATGACTTAGCAAGTACACCTCAGTAGATCACCATGTTGACCTTTTAAGCTGTTGGTCTTGCAGCGAAACAAGACTGACTTATTTGCCTCTTTACTTGTAACATTGGTCTTATGATTCACTGGAACATGTTACCCAGAGAGGCTGTGGATGCCCTGTCCCTGGAAGCACTCAAGGCCGGGCTTGATGGGGCTGTGAGCAACCTGCTCTAGTGGAAGGTGTCTCTGCCTATAGCAGGGAGGAGGAACAAGATGATCTTAAAGGTCCCTTCCAACCTAAACGTTTCTTAAGAAGGAAAGTCACCTTCTAGAAGGACGAGGGCAGTATTGCTGTACTTAGTACTGATGTTAGGCCACATGCGTCTCTGCTTTTTCACTGCATCTTTTTAGTCATAAGAAGCTGTGAATGGAAGAGCCCTTTGGTAGCATCAGGCTAGGAGCTGCTTTCTAAAATCATATATATTAATTTACTGCTCCATCTGGCTTAATACAATACTGGCTTTCACTGTGTGTTATGTTGAGCAGTGTGAAGTAGCATATGAACTGCTGTTAAGTGCAGTCCTCCACGATCATCTGGATAAAATGTGGTAGCTTTGTAAAGTAGTTGGAATGCTGTAGGTGGGCATGTGTAGGTATGTGTGTGTATGCACACACACAAGCACATTAAATACAGTGCCAGAGGGTAGGCTGCCGGCCTTTGTAAGGGCGTTACATCTTGAAACTAAGGAACTTGGGTTCTCCAGCTGGAACTGAGACCACAAGAACACTGTTCCTTCTGCATGTCCCAGCCTCTTCCCTGGATTGCTGTCACTTCAGCCTTTTCACGTCTTCCCCGAGTTTCCAGTCCTTGATCCATGATTTAATATGCGTGCTCTGCTGGCAAACTGCAGATGTTGCTTTATCAGGGTTGTGATGAAAATGATGCTTTGCTGATTACATGCAGTCCTGGGGCACCCTGCCTGTTATCTTCTTGCAGTGGTTCCATCAGTGCTGAAAATGAGGAAAATCAGGGCGCTTCACAGGAGCACAGAATTGTAGGGGTTGGAAGGGACCTCTAGAGATCATCGAGTCCAACCCCTGCCAGACATAACAATTGATCTCATTTTGCAACCTGTGAAAGTTAGGGGCTGATTCTGAAATGTATTTCGTCACAGTTCTCCTGATGTGTGGTTTCTGATGTTATTGCAATTTGAAGTCAGTGTTCAGTAACCTGAAGAAGTAGCAGAGCAAGTTCTTACCTGTAAATCCAACATCTGTAGGGTCAGTACTCTCTTTATTCTTCTATGAAACGTGATTTTCACATTTCACATGTTTGTAAGTGAAACTACCAGGTCCTCATACTGCAGTGCGTTTATGAACTCTAGTTTTTTGGATTTCAGTTCAACTGCTTCAGAAGGATTTATCACAAACCTTTAAATAGTTCTGTTGATTTCTGTGCTTAATATTTCTAGTTTAAAAATATCATAACAATTATTTATTTATTTATTTTCATTGTTTTTTTCCCTTAAGTCACATCATCCTACCTCCGTGGATGGCCTGGACCCCTGAATAGCTGGAGACTCTTGGATGACCACACTTTATGCAAAATCCAGAATCTTCCTGCCTGGACTCCTCTCTCTTTTCTAAGGGTATCTACATTGTATATTTTTAAATCATGATATCTGAGCATATCCCATGTTCTGATAACCAGCTGTAAGTGTTGTTTTTGTGGGCTGGACTGGTAGACTATATAATAAAGTTGAAGTGAAGTGCTTTGGGCTTTTTTTAGACATGCAGATTTGACGTAGGCAATAAGCTGTAACTTTTGATATCAATGTTATTTTGTTATTAATCTACATCCAGATCACTATAACCATAGAATACGGCAGTATTAAGTAGGTGAGTACATTCAGTACTTGAAGTATTTGAAGTAGATCATGTAAGAAAAGAGGATTGACAGTTATTCACTTGATTACAGAAGGTTTGTCATCACATTGAAGTTCTAAGGATCATTTGTCTCCTCAGTCCTTTTTCCTTAGGTGGAACCATGGTTGTTTGTCTCTTGTTTGGTTTTGTGCGTGTTCTCATTTAATTATGTTTGAGTTTTATTTTGGGAGCTCATTGATTTAGTAACTCTTGATCAGGTGTCAGCTCTTACCGTCTTCTATTAATCTCTGGTTTAAATGATTGCAGGCCTTTCTTCCTGCTTAGAAAAAAAAAACAAACAAAAACCTAAAAAACCAACCAAAGAAAAAAAGCCCACCCTCCTGAAACATATCTGCTAGATACACTCTTATTAAAAATACACACCTGTAAGCTTTGCTCCTACACAGGGCTACAGTCACAAGTAAAGAGGAGAGTAATGCTGATGGCTTTTTTTTAGGATGTTGTTGGTTTTTTTTAAGTATGGAGAATCTTCTCTGCCTAATGCTAGTAATGCCTAAGTACATCTGTATTGTCAACCTGTACTGATAGACAGCAGTTGCTGAGAATATGTTTTGTTAACTGTTGTAAATTGCCCAGAACCGCTTGTCTGTAGCTTGTGGAAGAGGTACATTGTAACAGAGGATCTTCTTGTCCAGAGTGGAATACTGTGCTTGGAAACATAGACAGTGTGGTGTAGCTTTTAAAGCAAAGTTCTTGTGAGATAAAAAAGGAGTAAGGAACTTAGGAAGATGTCCTCCAAATGTAGGAACGGTACAGATCTTACTAGACATAATATAAATAGGTGGCACGTTGCCTCCTCTAAATTCTAAATCAGGGTAAAACTTACTCTTAAGTGCTTTGTAAACATAATGTCAGTCTCTGAAAATATTGCTGTGAGATACATATTTGTTTCCTTTCTACAAATAATGAAGGGACAGCGGGAAGGTTATGATTTCCACACAGTAATTCTGTGCTTAGTTCAGTCTTCCTCTCACTTCTTTTCTATTCTTAATCAATGAATACTTTTTAGCCTATTTTTGTTTTCAAAATACAGGAAAGGGTGCTAGGTGTATCCATAGCTGTGTGGGGCATTCTATTTTTGTTGTTTGTTTGTTTAAGTCTGAACAGTGGCATGTCTTGGTTCTGTGTTCTAGTTACTGGGGTAGTAACAGAAAGAGTTTGGTGTGTTATAGATCAGGATTTCATGACCGAAAGTTGACCTCAGTTCTTCCTTCTTTGAGCAGCTCTTTTCTGGTCATTTCTAACTCCTGTAAAGAGGTTGTTACATAGGAGTTTAGGTATGGGAGTGAGCTGGTAGGACCGCGCTCCTCCCTATATGTACATTTTTAGCCACCTCCAGCAGTTACTCATCTTTGCTAAAACAGGGCAGGGAGGGGAGGAGGGGACTAAAATACATCTTTGTGTGTTTCGAAGTGTATTCACATCTTGGTTTTACTTTCTTACTTTCAAGTCTTCCAAGGCTTTTCATCCTCCTGCTCCTGCTTCCTCTTAATTTTTGGTAGCAGCCAGAATGTGGCAGTGTGGGGATCACCCGCACTTGCTGAGGACAGCAGCTCGGATTGGCTGCCCTGTGTAGTCTGTTGACAGCTTACTGTGTTACATAAGTCCTGTTGAAGTGATCAGTCTTAAGTCCAGATGGGGGAAAAGGATTTACGCTGTGTCTGTTAACTGTACCTTCAGTCTTTCCCTTTTCCTATGCAGCTTCTGATAGATGCAATACTAGCCAAGACTGCCCACCACTTAATTAAAACGTAATGAAGTTATGTTGCCTGCATTCAAACATAATGTGGTAGGGAAAAGGTATCATTAAAACCAGTACGCTGCATACATTGGATAATTCTGGGAGATTTCCATTAGCTGTGGGGATGTTTGTCTTCCTTTATGTTTCCTGTAGATGGATGCGTGCTTGTGGAATGTGCCTATGGAAGGAGGGCAGGAAATCAGGTTGTCAGTCAGCTTTAGTCAGTCACTGTCAGAAGTCTACAACCCATAAAGATTTCAGGCTGGCTGTACGTTTGGTGTTTTGGATGGTTATGAGCCAAAGGAGACTTTGAAAGAGAACTGCCTAAATTATTTACATCAAAATTAGAGAGTCCTTGCTGTTTATAAAAGTTAGTACAGTTGTCTTACTGGAAACTAGGCAGGCAGCTTTTACTTTGCAGGTGCTTACATCTGTTCAAATCTGATACTTCTCTCATGAGAAACAGTCGTTTATCACTTGAGACAGATTAAGGCTGAAAAATGCAACATTGTCTATATGAGTAGAATTAAGGAAGCTTGAATTTAGTGATAACCTCAGAAGAGAAGCAAGAAGGGACCAGTGATGAGGAGATAATTTGGACATCCTGCATGGTGCAGACCATGTATTCTATTGGTGATTTAGGCATTTAAACATATTTAGTGGTAACAGTAATTCTTGAGTAGTTAACTGCAGTGCTGCTTTTGTGCAGGACAAGTATGTGTTCAGACAATTGTAACTTACCAGCCAGGTTTTATGTACTCATTTTTACTCATTTTTTGAAGCTTTTCTTGTCTAAAAATGAAAGCTCTGTGCAGTTCCATGTATAGTAGTAGTTCACCTACATAGGAGTACTTGAGATTTTTCACGTGCTGTGTTCTTTGTGGCTGTTTCCAGCTGCACTTCCTAACCATGTGTCAGTGGCAGCTGCACTGCACTATCCGACCCCATGACAGATGGAGCTGTGTTTTTCATCTGAAATGGTGGCACGAGTCCTGCATTGTCCGCGACACGTTGCAATGTGAATTTTTCTTGGTAGCCTGGAATGTTTCTTCTGAGTAGCTGCGAGCTCTGAGCAGGCCTGTGTGTAGGCTGTTCTCTGCAGATCTACCAACCCGTAACGTGCCTCTTCCCTCCAAGTTTTTTTCCAACTGGGGTACAGTGTAGGATTACAGAGCATGGAAGCCTCTGCTCATCTTAGCAGGGAGGAGTTTCTATTAAATGGACTCTGTGGAACTGGAAGTAAATGAGGATCATACTGTCAGGGGCAGAATTTCTATGGATGACATGATGGAGAGTGGCACTCCTAAGTGTTGAATTCACTTTGTTTCCTTTTCCACAAAATATCTTTAATTAGAGAGTTTTTTGCCTTAAATGTGCTGTGGCTCTGTTTGCATTACTGTAATAAGAGCAGATGAGAAAATATGAGAAGTTGTTGTTGAGGTGGTATGTTCCTTATTGTACTTCTGTTTTGTTTTAGTTTTTTTTCCCCATAACAAAAGATTCTAGAAGTTGGATCACTGAACTTTTTCTTAATGTTGAGGGAAAGAGTGACACACAGTGCTATCAGAGAAGGGTGTTTGGTTGTGATTTTTGGTTTGGGGGTGTGTGTTTTAACACACAGCGCTATAAGAGGACAAATTGCATACGAGTACGGAGTAATTTGATAAGAATATGACCCTGTCAGAAATTCTTATGCTAAAAAGTAAAGTGAAAGGCCTGATAAAATGTGGATTAGCTGGTAACAAAGGGACTTTGTATCTTTTGTAGGTCAGCAGCTGAGTATGTTTGACAAGAAATTTCGTGTCTCCTGTAGCAACCATGCCACTAGTCACTTTTAAATCCTCTGTATTGGTGGCACTCTGGGTTTTATTTGCCTTTCTTAAATTTTGGTATGACTTCTGAAATCACCTCTATGCTTGAGGGAGACTTAGGCATCCTTGCAATTAGGCAAAAATCAAACTGATCAGGCAGAATTAGTGAAACATAACAAAGGAGTGTGCTTAAATAATAATAAACAGACCCCCCCCCCAAAAAAAATAAAAAATAAAATAAAACCTTTTCAAACATCTGGAGAATGGGGAGTTGGAGAGTCTGTAAAATAGAAATACTTGAAATTGGAGTAAATAATATTTCTTGCACTTAATTCTTCTAGTTCAGAGTACTGTCAGACTTGAGCTTTGTTACATATCAGGAATACTCTAGGACAGTTTTTTGTGAAGGACAGGGAGGGCCTCCCATGTAAGAGCATAAAATATTTAGTCTAGACTACTGTATGACTTCAAATGTTAAACATTTGGTTTTAAGCTGTTCTCGTGAAATGACATGTCCTTGTGCACGTTTGCTTGCTCCTCAAGCTTGCTTACAACATTGAAACACTAGCACGTTTGAGATGAAGATTACTAACAGCTGTAATGTGTCAAAACCAAGTACTCTGAACGTATGAAACATCAGAATTGTTGTTCTGTGTGTGCTCTTAATTTTGTTCCTTTGCGNACAAAGGAGTGTGCTTAAATAATAATAAACAGACCCCCCCCCAAAAAAAATAAAAAATAAAATAAAACCTTTTCAAACATCTGGAGAATGGGGAGTTGGAGAGTCTGTAAAATAGAAATACTTGAAATTGGAGTAAATAATATTTCTTGCACTTAATTCTTCTAGTTCAGAGTACTGTCAGACTTGAGCTTTGTTACATATCAGGAATACTCTAGGACAGTTTTTTGTGAAGGACAGGGAGGGCCTCCCATGTAAGAGCATAAAATATTTAGTCTAGACTACTGTATGACTTCAAATGTTAAACATTTGGTTTTAAGCTGTTCTCGTGAAATGACATGTCCTTGTGCACGTTTGCTTGCTCCTCAAGCTTGCTTACAACATTGAAACACTAGCACGTTTGAGATGAAGATTACTAACAGCTGTAATGTGTCAAAACCAAGTACTCTGAACGTATGAAACATCAGAATTGTTGTTCTGTGTGTGCTCTTAATTTTGTTCCTTTGCGAATGTGAGTTTTGGTCTGCTTGAGAAGAGAGTAGGGGGGGAAAAACCCCAACACAGTTAATATGTGGTGCGTGGGAAGGATGGTGCTCAGCAGACACGTAGCTGGTTGTATGTTTTTATTCTTTTACAGGAAGGGTACGTGGGCATGCCTTAGCTTGCACAACATTGAATACTATTTAAAATGGAGAGTTAGTGATTTCCTTATGATTTTTGGTGATAGGTGGATGCTATCTCTTCACAATATGTCACGAATCGGTATATCTAGTGACAATTTTATTGTAAGGGCCTGTGTAACTTGTAGTTTTCCTTAGTTTGTGTGTGATGTTACCAGTTGCAGACAGTGCTGTTGAGAGTTTTCCTGGCAATACCTATCACATGTACGTGTACATCCCCTTTTAATACTTGGGGCTTGAACTTTGTACCTGGATTGGTGCTGATTTTGTTGTAACTGAGTGCTCGGTACTGCCTGGCTCTGTTTCAGATGGGGTGCAGGGCTGGGGGGCAGTGTGGGAAGTGTGAGCACGTGAATAGGCACACCACATCAGACACCTCATTTTTATCAAGAGGTTCGGCTGCTGCTCTGGCAGTTTGGCAGAAAAATCCAGAGTAGAACACATTTTTAAGCTTATGAGGTTTGAACATAGGTTTTAAGCTTCGAAAGTTTGCAGCTTTGGTAGAATTGTGAGAAATGAAAGGTTCATTTAACCTGTTTTATAGCAAAAGTGATAGTGAATTGTGTTTACTTTTCAAACTACTTACCCATTAAGCAAAAATTTGTTCTTATGACAAACTTAATTTATCTAGGTGTGTCCCAAAAACTGTGGGTATGATTTAGAAGTCGTAAACATAAGTTGCTCTACCAGCTGTCTGTTTTTTCCATGTTTCTTACTGAGAAACACACACTGCCTGCTTACTTTTTGTTCCTCCAGAGGAGCTGAGTTCTCCAGCAGCCTCATCCAAGCACATGAACGTAGCCATGGAGCCTTGCAGTGCTTCCTGCAAATCTGGAAAAATCCCAAAAGTGAAAGAGGCTTTATCCTGCTGCCATCTCCTTGTCCCCAAAAGGCTAGCAGCTGGCAGCTGCGGCGATCAGCTGAGCTGCTGCTGGCAGTGCCCAGTGCTCACATGAAAAGGAAGTTGGGAGGCCCTCTGCAGTGTCTGGATCTTTGTATGTTCAGGATCTGGCCTTAATCTGCCGCTGAGTGTCTACTTTGTAATTGCTCAATTTTATTAATTGTTGGAGTGAGGTCCCTGTATTCCTTGAGCACCTCAAGACGTGTGTAATCAATATTTTACCAGTGTTAACTGCTTGAAGTGAACTGCTAAAATTCTGTGTGAGATTCCTGCTGGATATCCATAGCATTAAGTCGGTAGCAGGTTGTGAACCAGTGGCAGTGAGCACTGGTAGTGATCTTTGAGCTCTGAGACCCAGCCAGATTTCCTCTCACCCTTTTGTTAAACTGCTAAGCAACTATTTGATTCCATACGGACATAAGACTTTCAAATTTATTAATGAATTTCACATGCCATATAATTTTAATGGTTGAGGTTAAAAAGCACAGATAACCTATAAAGTTCATATTCTCTTAGTACAGTTGAAAGTGAACCTTAAAAACAGGAGCTAGAAGATCTTAGGCTGCTTTTTTGGACAGCAGTTACTAACGCTTTCTCATTTGAAAAAATATTGTGAGCCGATGCAGTTGGAAGGGGCATCTTCTGAATTAAATTATTATTTTGTATAGGATTTTGTACTGTCTTTCAGTGTTTTACGACATTGGAATCTTAACTAGTAAGTGGATTGCTGTGGACTTTTGAAAGTGCCTGTTGAGATCTTAACAGAGGTGACCGTCTTACCCAAGGTTAATTCAGAGTTCTTCTCTTTCAGGTTCATGTTGGGGAGAGGCCTAAAACGCAAACTGAGTGACTATGAGGAGAACATGGCTGGTCTCTCTAGTGCCTTCGATTCCAGTCGAAATCTGCCATATCCAGTTAAGAGGCAGCTGGTGCTTAACATGTGCCTCACCAAGCTACAGACATACAAAATGCTGGTGGAACCGAACTTGCACCGCTCTGTCCTCATAGCCAACACAGTGCGGCAAATTCAAGAGGAAATGAGACAAGAGAGTAATCAGCAGGCAATTAATGTCTGCACTGGCATTACTCCTAGTTCTCCCAGCTACACAGGGATGGAGTCATCTGGGATTTCCCTACAACTGCCTTCAGGTATTAGTCAGCAGGAGTCTAACTGCTGTGACTTGAGGTCTTCGGAGGACCCGATAGAAAATAGCCTACTGATAGTTTCAGATGATGATATGTCGTCTGCTATTTCATCTATTCTGAAGGATTTAGACTTTGTAGAAGATATAAGCCCACCTACTTGTCTCGTTCCTACTGGAGACGACCAGCCAAAGTTTCCAGAAAATACCAGTCTAAAACTAGAAGATGATAGACAGGATTTGAAGGGAGCCGAGTGCGTGTTTGGTTCCTTTGAGATTTCCAATTCAACTAGCTACTTGAAGGATTTGGCAATAGATGACATTTTTGAAGATATCGATACTTCAATGTACGATTCAGACTTCTGTTGCCCTCCACTGATGCCTCCCCGACCACCGCCTCTCGCCACGGAAGAACCGTTGAAAACCTTTCCATCTTGTAATTCATCTTCAGCAAACAACATTCAGATCTGTAGAACAGATCTGAGTGAGTTGGACCACATCATGGAAATTCTGGTTGGATCCTGATATTTGTTTTACCCAAAGATACTTTTTGACTGCCGCTTCCATTTGGTTTCAGGATAAAAGCCACTGGAAACGTTGTAAAGAACTATTTAAAACACAACTAAAAATAATTTGTAGTGAGGTTTCCTAAATAATTCCAAAACTTATAAACCTGGAAGGTGGCGGTCCTTTTTGGTTTTGGTTTTTTTGTGTTGTTTTTTTTTTTTTTTTAAAGAAATATTTATTTATCAGAACTGTGCAATCATCTTTTTTCCCTCCAGGGTACATGTGGAACAATAGGCACATACCCTTATCACCCCTCATGCCTCTTTCAATAAACTTTTTTATGTGCAATTTTTAATTTGTCAGAAGAATTTACATGCAAAACAAATTTCATATGAGATGATCTTTTACAAAGCCTCCACTTTATTTTTAATATCAGAGTCTATGCCAGGTCGGCATACGTCGAGTTGCGTAGTTGGATTGCATGGATGCAGAGATGGGTATATTTTAAAAATGAGACAACGCTTTGCTTTCTTTTGGTGGGAAAAGCAGATCAAGACACTTGTCAACAAAGTCTCTTGCATTTTCTAAAGCGTTCAGAACTATTTATTTTTGTAAATTTTATAGTCTTTCTACATTTTACTACGTTATTTCATCATAGTTCAGATATAATGGACTTCTAGTTGGATGTGTTTAGCACTACCTCTGAGCTGAAATGCTTTAACTCTTTCCAGTGCTTCGTCTAAGACTGCAGATCTTTTTGTTTCTATTTTTTTCTGGGGGAAAATACTTCTAACTCATCAAGCTGATCCTCTGACAGTGACCTAGCTGATTTGTGAAATCAAGGGTATTCGATGTTTAAAAACTTTTTAAGTATTTACAAATGTAATTTATATGTAGATCGTGCAATTTAACATTTTTCTGTCAGTATTATGTGCTTAGATTTTGAATAATCTTGGCGTTCTTTAAATTAAAACGTAATATGTACAGGTAGCTTTTTAATCTGTTTTGGGAAACACTGTCCTCCAACCTTGCTTTCTCACTACAAAGTTTAAGATGATTTTTATGTGCAATATTATTTAAAAGAGATCCACGTTTGTATGCCCGGCATTGTAGAAAGAAACGCTTCAAACTCAAAACTTCTAGCACCTTTGGAGGATCCTCCAAGAGTCAGCGTTCCTGTATCCTTTGAGAGACAAAGTCGAGAACGCTTCTTGCTGCACCGGTGCTTACTGTTGTGAATGCTCCTGGAACACCAGCTGGGACGTGGTGAGGCAGTGCTGTGTCTGTGAGAGCTCAGGGGCTGCCTGTGTGCTTTGCAAGCGTTCTGGGGGTTGCTAATGATTATTATGCTGCAGATTGTACTGAAGGATGGGGGAAGGAGGGGCCTATGTGCGTGTGGCAGGTGTGTATATAAGTATATATAAGCACACTCATTAACTGAAGATGAGATTTGCAGTGAGAGCTATTTTTCTGTAAGACAGGTTGGTTACTGTGTTTTAGCTTGAGCTGAGGTCTGTATTGATCCTTGCTGTTGTCTTCTGAAGTACACACTTGCACACTAGCTTGTTTTTTTTAGGGAGTTTTGTTTGTTTTTAACGCTAGAACTTTTACTTTGGTCTTGAAAGCTGCAGCACCTGTCTCATAAGAAAATTTGTAGTAGGTAAAAGTTTTGCTTTGGTTTTATTTTTTGTTTTGTTTTTGTTCTGCTGGGACTCTAAATGAATGGGACATATGCAGAGAAAGAAAACACTGCCCGTGTGTTGCATCTCAAAAGTTGGAACCCTGGCCCTGCTGAAGGGGCCGGGGTGTCACCTAACTGTTTCTAGTCTTAACTGATGCTGTAGCACACTGACTTTGTACAAAGATCTCCATTTCTTACTGTGACTCTTTGGGTTAACAGTTACCTGCCAATACAGTATGGTATCCCAGACCAGTGGAGAACCAGTTCAGGTCACATCCTCACAGCCATCTGGGTTGTTCAGCAACCGAAGGGTATAAATGTATTTATATGCATATAATGTATTGATTCTAATATAAAACTTCTGATCTAAAGTATTTTGAATTGCTGGATAAAGGGATTTGTTTGAAGAGTGTATAAGTAGTTCTTGAAGGGGTACAGCTTCAGAATGTACACAGATTGTGCATTGTGTATAGACTACTCTGGCTTTTCCTCAGCCTCTACTTTTGTATTAAAGATATGCCTGAATAAATCCTTGAAATATTAAGGGCCTTCTGCACTGTGATGAAGCAGAGTTATGGTTAAAAATGTCTTTAAATTCAGTGACAAGGGGTAAAACGAAAAGACTGCATTGGATTTCTTCTTGCATTTGAAAATATGGAATGTTACTATGCAGTAAAGATATTTTGTTATGAAAATTATATCATGTAGCAAATAGTGATCAGTTAATAAATCTGCTTAGCTTGCAGCCCCCACGGGGGGACTTGCTTTTCAGCATTCACATGCTAACATTTTATTTTGTACACTTCAGAAATAGATTAAATTGTTGGTACTTTTCATCAACAAGACAGAACATGATTTCTGTTGAATCGCTTGCCACAAAGCTCTGTTTCTAATTGGTTGCTTGCATCACAGTGCCAAGACCGTAAGCTGGTATGTAATGCAGTTGGGTTATGTATGGAATTATGTGCAAAGGGAAGTTTGATTTTTTTTGATTTGTTATCTTTTTTTAAATATGCACAAACTAATTTTAAAATCCTTCCATGTAAAATGAAGTTAGAGGCTAGTCGTGGTGGACCTATTTATTGTATGTTTGGAAATAAAAGCCACAGTTTTGCAGTTTAACCATTTACATTTTGAAACCTTTAGTATTCCTTTTAAAAACAAATCACCTTGCCACTCTTCAGTCCCTCTCCTTACAAAGATGTGACGTTTTTCCATAGATCTCTACTGCAGATTACACCGATGACTTCGACTAACTGTGGAAGAGTTGGGATCCCTCCTCCTCCTGCCTGAGCACAGCCCGAACAACGTGGCTCTGGAGGCAGCTTCCCAGCAGTGTCCTTTTGGCTGTGAGGCAGCTGCTGTCAGAGCATTGCAGCAGTACAGACCTGCTCACATGATGGGCCCTTAAACTCACTAATAGGAAAGCTGCCTTAGTGAAGGTACAGTAGTGCAGCTTGCTAAGGAAATCAGGCAGTCGGATTGTGTTGAGATTTTAAACGCAGTGTAAGATTTCTCAGTTTGCTTCCCTCAGTTTTAGTCACTGTGAAGGATCTGGCTTCAGCACCGTGTGCAGCGCTGGGATAGCACGGCTGCCAGGGGAGGTGTAGGCAGTACTTGGAGAGCTCTGACTGGATCAATATTCTGCATACTGGCAGATGTAAGAAAGGTAACTTTTCAGCTCAAACAAGAGGGAAGGACACACAAGAAGAGAACCTGTGCTTGAGTTCTGCAAGGAAAATGAATTCTAATGAGTTGCCAGACTAATTTTGAGCTATTAAAAAGCACTATCAGGAGAGTTAGGCTATTAAAATGCAACGGTGTGTCAGTGAAGCCCGTATTATTAAACCAGGCATTCACAGAAGTGGGAGGATGCCTGGCTTTCAGGTATTTACCTAGTATTAACTGGCATCTGCCCTTTATCGAAAAGGGAGAAAAAAATCTTTAAGCTTCATTCCATGCATTTTCCCCTCATTAGGACCCAGGGAGCACTGTACTGGACTGGCTGTGCTTTGGCACTCAACCTGAGCTTTGGGATTTCAACATTTAATTTGAACGCAGCTTGTTTTCAGTCAGATTTTCTCTGCTATTTTAACTGAAGTTAGTTGTGGGGTACTCCCATGTCCACTTTTAAGATCAGCGTATAAATGCCATGTATTATAAGCGCTGTAACGTGTTCACCTCTGACCCTCTGCTGCATGTTGGGGTGAGTTCAGAGTAGGGCCCTGAGCATGGTCAGTGGGCTGGAGCACCTCTCATGTGAAGACAGATCTCTTGTGATCAAGGTCAGCATCTGAAGGAACTGTAAAACTCAGATTCATATATAGAGGATCTGCAGTACGCTCAGAAATACTTACACAGTTTGCTCACTGGGATCTGGATTGCTGTTTGTTTTATCAAATTATATATAGTTAAATTTGCACTTTTAATAATGAGGTCTACAACTAGGAGTATGATGCTTCAAAAACAGAACCTCCCAAAGCCATGCCTCCCTGCTCTGTTCAGCTTTAAGATCTGTTTGTTGAAATGATGTCCCTAAGAGATTATGGCTTTGAACAGTTTTCTGAACAGTGTATTCAGTCTTCCCAATGTAATTGGAGTTTTTTGTTCTATTTTACTCAAAACCATAGACAATGGTCATTCTGTAAAGGAACCATTTCTGTAACTACATCTCCAATTTGAACATTGTAGAACTTTGATCTATGGATCTGTTTTCCCTCTAGTTTCAAACAGGAGGAAAAAAGCATTTCCATCCCACTCTGCCCTGTAAAACTCCCACCTTACTTTAGTTTTCATCTTTTCAACAGATGCTACAGCATGAGCAAATACCAAGTTCTGTAGCACTTACCTTCCACAAAGTGTACAGTAACAAGCTTAGTTCATCAAAACTTTAGTATTTCACAGTTGAGAGCTCAAAAGTAACGTTGGAAGTGATGAAATGCATTGCTTAAAACACGTTACATTGAGAAACTTTTCCTCCCTGTTCCATTTTGACAGGATAAGCACCTGCTACTACTTCATACAATTGTGTATTTCAAGAGTTGGTGAGTGGCGATTGTTAGTGGGCTTGGCTTGATGCCCAGGAAGGCAACAAGGAAATGACAAAAGGAAATGAACAGTGAGTATTTGTGCAAAACGCATCATAGGGTTTTCCGTCACCCCTTGTTTCCAAAGATAGGAATAGAAAGCAAGGCTGGCCTACAGATGCCATTGGCCTGAAAATGATCTGCTGAGAAGTTTGGAGTGGCCTGTCTCCCTTTCTGTGTGAGTATCCCCCAAAATAGATTGTGGTCCAGTTCTTATGCAGGCTGCCAGGACTCCACAGACTTCAAGCTGAATTGAATTGCTTTACCGTTTCCTATCTATCTGTGAGTCCTTTTCTTTGAACAGATGAGCTCAGACTGAAGACAGGAGTCACAGATCTCCTCTCAGCTGCCACGTGCAGCCGTACTCAGGTGACCCAGAGCGTCAGTCCAAACAAAGAAATAGTTGAAACACAGAGCCCATCGGTTTTGGAAGCCCAGTAGTTTTTTTTCCACGCAGAATGGAGTCACACAGGGCTGAAACCTCCCTCTCCCAGTACCTCAGACAGGGCTGCAAGAATTGCTGCTGTGGCTGAGGCATTAAGTGATCACTTTTCCCCTGGGGGAATGGTGCAAAATTTCTTCTAGTGTCAGTGAAAGCAAAAGCCATCTTTATATTTTAATCCTGAAGGAAGATAACATTATTCTGTGCTACAAACTGCCATCTCAATGCCTCTTTGCAGGGCCGTGCTTCTCTGAAATAATGAGTATGTGATTTGATTATTTTAATTGTTTTCAATACTAGCCTCAAATTTACATTCTTAGCTTATCGGCAATTTGCTTTTTACTGAGTTTGTCACTATAGCCCATTGAATACAGCTTAGAAGGGAAATTCAAATCCAATGTTAGGTGAAAAAGTTAACCCTGCTCCTGAATCCACACAGAGCCTTCAGCCCAGCCCTGCAGAACTCCTTTTAAGAGGAGAGGAAACTGCTGAGCTGCTTCCTTTCAAGCAGCACTTTTCTAAAGGGTGTGTTACCATTTACTGAGTACCACTGTACAGTTCATCTCATGCTAATGGCATTAAGGTATCATATGCATTGCTAAATTAGAGCAGCTGTAATTGCCCTGCTGAACAGTTTGCAAGATGAAGAGCTGGAGTCCATCAGTGCTTAATGGCATTCCTAATTCCAAGAGGCATATTGTTAATTAACCAACATAGTTCAGGAGTATCAGTTTGCTCCACGTTGCGGTGCTTCAGCATTCCCTTCAAAAAGAGCTTGAATGGGTTAACAACTTCTTTAAAGAAAAAAAAAAAAAAAAGTTGTGCAAAGTTCCTGTATTAAGAGTGGCCAGAACAAGAAATAAATTAGTAAGGTGAAGATATTACCAGTAATTAAATAAATCTGATGCAAGCCACAAGGACAAACCATGGATTAGGTGAATGTGAACAAGCATGCAGGAAGGTGGGCAACAGCTGATAACTGCCAGCAAGCTTTATCAGGTTTAGGGCACTGCAGTACAGGTCCTGTTGCTAAGCTCTAAAAAGTAGACTATGCACAGTATGTGTTTGGTAGCTGGATGAATCCGAGAAGTCCTGACACAGTCAGCTTCAGAGATGTGATTTATTTCAGTTAGAAACCAATGCCAGGACAAAACATTCTGAATCTGATTGCACCAGACTCTACCCAAATAACCTCAGCAGGCTCTCACACAGAAATTCTACCTTCCTGAACCCCAATGAAAGCCACGGTTTGCAGAAGGCCCATTTCACCGTGCTAAGCAGTGGTGAAGTAGCAGTTCTCAGCTGATTCAGACTGGACCAAATAGAAGAGATGGTGTCACTTCACAGCTCCTTTGAGGTGTGTTCAGGTTTTGGCAGGGAAACCAGGTTTTTCCATCAGAGGCATTGAGGCCAGGAAGGTCAGTAGTTGCAAGAAGCAGCACATCAGAGGATCTTCAGAGTGTGATTGCAGCTGGATTTACTGTAAGAAAGACGAATCAGCAGCAAAATCTTGCAGGACAAAAGCAGAGTTTTGACTTCACGACTAGATGGGATACATCCCTTCTAATAATGTGGCTTTAGGTACCTCCTATACAGTCACTTTCCTAATGAACATCTGCAGTCACTAGTACTAAGCCAGTAATAAAATGCATTCGATTCAAAAAGAAGAACAAAAAGTGCAACCAAAGTTCAACAACCATCACTGTTGTAAAATTCCACGTTTAGGTTGGGTGTGGTGAAAGTGTGCTTCTTCCTTGGGATTGTTATATATCACACGTTCCCACTTGATGTGGTTTTCAAAAAGAGGTTACAGGTGAGAAGCTGATCCTGTCTAGAATCTGGCGATACAGAAAGGTGAGTGAAAAATTAAAAGCAAGTTAATGTTTTCTATACTACACTGACTTAATCACTTAGCATACTTCAATTTAATTTTAAGACAGACTTCATAAAATCAGCATAAAGGAAAAAACAAAACAAAACACATTTTTAAAAAGGGCACTACTAGGAAGATAAATAAAAAAAGATCTCACTGTATGAATTAACTTGCTTCCAAATTAGGGCTAGCAGCTTACATTTTCTAAAAAGCTTCAGTGAGATACCAAGCAGCAAAGCTCATTCTCCCTTCAGAAGCCACTCCAGAATAATTTGTCTATTTACCCATAACATTGTATCATGAATCTTTCCACTTTTACTCCTCCCAAATTCACCTTGAACCATTTCTTGTTTTCCTAAACTCTGTCTCTGCATTTAACAAAGTTCCAAGCATGCATCCCTGCAGAACTGAATTAGGAAGGAACACACTCAACAGCTTCTCCTGATTTTCTTTCTGAATCCTCCAGCCTAACACCTCCCCAGTACAAGGTTCCCAGAACAGCACTAAATGCTCTAAATGGAACAAAACTTTGCAATGAAAATGTGCTTCAAACTACACAATCCTGCAGCAACAACAATTGCTTAAGTTTATTCTCTGTTGAAGATGGAAATTTGTGTAAGAATGCTGATCCAAAACACTTTGGTAAAAACAAAGCAACTGATTTATTTAAAGAAATGCAGAATGATGCAGTTGTCATGTGGCTGTTTGACCAAAGGCAACAGCACTAAATGCTCTAAATGGAACAAAACTTTGCAATGAAAATGTGCTTCAAACTACACAATCCTGCAGCAACAACAATTGCTTAAGTTTATTCTCTGTTGAAGATGGAAATTTGTGTAAGAATGCTGATCCAAAACACTTTGGTAAAAACAAAGCAACTGATTTATTTAAAGAAATGCAGAATGATGCAGTTGTCATGTGGCTGTTTGACCAAAGGCAAATGGACAAATGATTCCCACTTTTGATTCTCTGCATGTTCTGTAACAGAACTTAAAAATATCCTTGTGACTGTAACATCAGTTCTACCTCTGTAGGTAGTTCCTGTTTTCTCCTAGAGCGAAGGAACCAAATCTGAATCTGAAATGCAAGCTCGAGTGCAGTTTCTTTACTATGAATCTTACTTCTTATATCTCCCTTACAGTGTATATTAGGAGTGAGTCACCATCATCTCTCAGCATTCAACATGTTGATCCTTTAATACACTGATTTTCTTCTGTCGTCTTCTGACATACATCCTAACAGTATCTTAGGTATTGTTGCTGTCTCTCAACCATGAAATAATTTGACCAGCAGTCCAGGTTGCTCAGCAAATAACCTCAACATTTCAGCATCCTCTGTATTACATTGCTTTGCATTTGGATTGTTATGTTTTACCTCTTCTGAATTTGTCAAATGGGTTTTGATGAGTGAAATACAACCCTACCTACATACAATCCTATCAGGACTGAGCTGCTAAGGCAGCACATATGCTCTAACAGCTGACTACAGCACAGATGATCACGTACAATACACTGTATGCTTCTCTTAAGTACTTAATGTATAGAGCAGTTCTTACCTTGGTCTGGATCAGTGCTTTGCTGTTATGAATACTGAATCCATCAAATCTGAAGTCTTCATTATCTTTAGCATTCGATTCTTCAGAAACATCATCCTGGCTCTCCAGAAAGTCCTAATAAAGCAAAATTTACATTTTCTTTACTAATGACTACCTGATCTTAATTTACTCTCAAATAACAATAAATATTGAATTCTACTTTCAGAAGCTGTATTTATCTTTGTCATATTCCTCAGGCACTGAAACAATTCTTTGACAAAATGAGACCCATACATACGAACCAAATTCTGACTTAAAATTTAAAAATTTGCAATTTCCAAATTAAGCTATTCCTGAATGAAATAGCCTAAACTAGCCTAAACTAGAAAATATCTGAGAAACCAGTATTGTGAAAAGCAACGCAATGCAAGCACATCAATGGGCAAGGAAAGGACAGAAGGGGAAGTTACAATGTTGGAGCAGGGTCTCCCATTTCCTCCTGTAAATGACAACTGCAATTCAGAACTGCACACCGCACCATATCACAGCAATGAAATCATCAACTGGAATAGTTACTTCTGAGAAGCACAAACAACTGGTTCATGCCAGCTAAATAACCAGGTTGGATACTAAACCATCCCCAGTGCCTTCATCTTCTCAAAACAAGAGATTAAACAGACAAATTAGACTTGAGATTTTCAATACTGATAGTTTGTTCTCCATTCAATTTAAAACATATTCCTCTCAAGTCTTGCAAAAACAGATGGAATCTTCTGAGGAAAAGGGAAGTGAAACACACTTCCAGTTCACATGCAATAAAAACATCCAGTGATTACTTTAACAGCCTCACTGATTTGAATCCAACATTCACTTATCAGAAAGATATTAGAGACCAACATTGTTTTCATGCTCTGGAGAAAGAAAGGAAAGAAATCTACCACACACGCATCTGAAAACTATTTCTACCTAAAGCTGAACGTACCATGTAATGCAGCAAGGTGCTGCATAATGGAGGCCACAGTGTAATGACAATTGGAATTGGATCCCTACGCGATTTCATTCTTACTGACACACAACGATGAGAAAATGTGAGACTATCAATTTAAAAGGATCTCCTTAAAGAAACTTATGACTCATCCAGATCTAGTTCCTCACACGTCCGCATGTATAGCTTACATAAAATCCAACCTGTAATCAAAGGTTTGTATTGGAAGACCTTTGTTCAATTACCATTCGATTTGCATCTATTCCAAGAACACTCAGGAGGTTTTCTTGGCAATGAGATTTACTCCAGGGATGTCTTAATCTGGGGGTACTATCTAAGTCTCTAAGAGTTCTCCATATGTTTCCAGAATCAATGCTAGGAAAGAAACACAAGTTGAAGTTAGAAGGTGTATGAGGTTTCAGTAGACATGTATAACACTCATTTATTTTCTGTACATGTAGATGTGTGCTAGCCTACCTTGCTTTAAAACACAGTTTATCTTAAAATGATTTCTACATTCATTCAAAGTATCAACACAGCGTACTAATAAATTTGCATGATAACTAATGGAAACAACCAACTGCATGTTGAGGCTTCTCAGAGGAGAAGTGCTTTAGAAGCATATGTCAGTTTGTTACATGCCCACAATTCATACTGATCAATCACTTTTGCAATGTGGGTACAGAGTTCAGCCCTATCAATTTTCTGCTTTGTATAATCCATCTCTCAGACCTTTCTCCTCCATGTCAGTCATACTTCACTGCTGCAGCTTGCTACTATTTAACTTGCTGGTACCTGTTCTGGACATGTAAGTACTACAAAACAGAGACCATTCCAGCTACCTTAAGACTAAGCTAAGTGATGTTAATTGCTATTAACATAACTCCAGGAAAGAAGTCAAATGCACCACAGATTCTGAAGAAAATCTAGTTTAACATGAAAAGCAGTCACCACCCGGGAGAAGTGGGAAGGGAAAAAAAATGTGTGGGCTGTCAGCAGAAGGAGCAGCAATGCTCCTGCTTCAGATGATGGAGAGTTGAGTCAGATGTGCTGCAAACAGGAAGAACAGGCTGCGTGCCGGCTGCTCTGGCATTCCAGAAGCTTAGTCATAAGAAGGAGCTCCCACAACAGGAAAAACTCTGAGCAGAAATTTGTACTTTTGATATATTCTCTAACTTGCTTTCCCATGGCTAAAACATCATCCATTTCCTTTACCAACACAATACATAACTGATAAGATGTACACGCTGAAGGAGCACAGTGATGACAGTGGTTCTTAAGTTTGTTGCAAGTACCACAGATGTTTAAATTATGAAATTAACAGTGAAATTGATTAATTACTGAGGAATTTATTTACTTATTTATTTTTCTGACTAAACTCATTACCAAAGTTGACTATTGGTAAGCTCAGGAATCCCAACATCTTCATTATTCACATCAAGTACTTGATCCAGGCTTCTTATGCTCTCGCTGGACTGTGACACAAAGACTTCTGGAAAGCTCAGCTTAAATATTCCCTCATAACAGTGGTTTGCCTAGAAAAGAAAAAGAGTTTCCTTCTGTCTTATACAGGCCAACCCCACAGTTCACAGCAGAGCAACATGTCCACAAACTGTATTATTAAACTGCATTTAAAATCTGTATTAGTATTAATGATGGGGGGACTGAGCCCGTAGTTCAGTGTTTTGAGTATTTACATAGGATTAGAGGAGGAGAAGCAAGAATCCAAGAGTTTCCAAAGAACCTCACTGTAACTTCACAGCTACTACATTACGGACTGCTTCACCTACTAGCAGCCAAAACTTCTCCTTCTGCTCAAGAAATTCAGTCCAGGCCAAAACCAATGTATGCTCCCACATCAGCTCAAAGCTTATTTTGCTTAACAGTATTTCTAGCACACCTAATGCAACCAAGTGTAACATAACTTACAGTTACCAATAAATACTGTGCAAGCCCACATAAAAGCTGAGGTCACTATGTATCTCTATGCATTTACACCAGATTTTTTCCAGCTTATATTGAGAAGTTTGGTCTGATTTATAAACTTGTTCCAGCCGTGGTAAGGGGGTTTTCAGGATGGACGCGGCCACACGTGATCCAAACTCATGCAAACTGGACAAGTGGAAACAGCAGGGTTATCCAAGGAGCAGGAAATACACAAACAAGAGAAAACGTGCATAATTTGCATCCTATCCTAAAGGGAGGTTGTTGTGCCATCTCATCTAGAAGCTCTATTCCTTCAAATAAAGTTTTCTGATTTCTGATTTCAAGTTTTCTGAATCAAAGCAGTTAACTGCATTTAACACCCTGCAGTGTGACTGCAGTCCAGGAGCACTGATGCTGTGTGAAAACTGGAGAAAGAACCCAGTCAGCTTGTTTGCACTGCCTAGCAATCGACAATCTAATCTGGGAAACATAGATGTGGATACTTCACATTTTGACAGGTTGGTTTAACCGCAATTCAAATGATGGAAATAAATGGAGACATTTCCAGTTTCATTATACTGAACTCAGACAAATGCAGCAAACAGTGGAAGTACTGAGAGCATGCACAATCAGCAGAGCTGGCAGAGGGCTCTGTGCTTCTGAACATGCTCCCAGAAGTACAGCATGCCCTACACTGCCATCCCTGAGGTTCAGCCCTTGCTGCACTGCCTTTCCTGATGAGTGACTGCAGAGACACTCAGAGACTCCTGGGTGTGACCCTCCAAATTTTGCCCAGAATTTCACAATACCTTAAACTGATTTGTAAATTCCTTTAGTGAACTTTAAACTACATGGAGGAGAAAAATCCTTGAAAAGCATAAGTCTGTGAAAGAACGCTTGCAAAAAAGTGAACAGAGGAAAGCACAGGTCTGCCCTGTTTGTCACTGCCAGCCCAGGGAGGTGGTAGAGTCACCGTCCCTGGAGGTGTTCAAGAAACATTTAGATGTTGCACTGAGGGACATGGTTTAGTGGGGAATATTGGTGGTAGGTGGATGATTGGACTACATTATCTTGGAGGTCTTTTCCAACCTTAGTAGTTCTATGATTGTAGGCAAAGTATCTTGCTACTGCAAGGAAATCCGTGATTGTTTTCATTTTAGAGTACAGGACTCTTCTCCTGACTGTTATAATTTAATTAATTGATGCATTAGACACTGGAGGTCAGAACTCTGACCTCAGATGATCTCTAGGTCCCTTCCACAATTCCTGTGTCGACTGTACAGAAGGACTGTGCCCTAGCCCAAGGAGTTTATGATCTCAAACAAACAATACAAGAAGCACAGGAACGAATAACAAACTACATGTATGTTCTACACACAAAGTACAATCCAGCAGCTCTGCAGCTGTTTCTCTACCCAAAGTAAAAAGAAGACACCTTAAGTATGTTAACCCTGCCTAAAGTTTCAGCTCTTGCTGGATATTTTCTTTTTACTTCAATAAACACACACATGCACACACAAAATTAAAGCAAAGGCTTCAGTTAGATTAATACGTACAACTTCTAAGAAAGAAACCATATAATCTGTTATATTTCTGCTCTATTTGCTATGTACTCTGCTTTTTCAGCATAAGACTGCATATCTGAAATTCCAGCCCTACAATTTAACTTCTGTTTATGCATACCAGTAACTCATCACCACGTACGTTGTGATCTCCATCCTACCAATGTCAGACAGCTCACCCCACGCGCAGCACTGCTCTCTCCTGAGTAAAGACTGCAAAAGGCAAAGCTCCCAGCCACAGACAGGGAAGCCTGGCTCCAGAAAACTCTGTCCCCTACACGTTAAAGCTGATCTGACAGATTACAAGTTGTGCACTATTAAGTGCTATTAACTCTGTGAAAGCCTGAGTTGACTACTCTCCTTTTTTTCCCCAAATGTTTTAATTCAGTGTAAAAGTAGTAATAATGGAGTCTTTTCATTTTGTTGGTATTTCATTTCATTTTTGTTTCCCTTAGCCTGGTAAACATTGAAACACGTCAGTTTCAGCAAGGTAGAACCCTCAAGCTGAACAAACAACTCAGTAAGCATTCAGATTTTAGTTCCAACATCATGTTATAGAATGTATCATCCCATGAGAGTCAATGAGTGGTATGAGGTTATTTGTTATTCATTTTCTTCTATCACAGTAACTTGTACCCACAATCAGTCCAAAATGCCTGAAAAACTGCTGGATTATTCAGGCAGTGTATCACACAACAGAAGCTAAAGTTTTTGTCAGTTTCTACCTCAGTTTTACGTTGGTTTACTTCAATAAGCTTGCAGGCAACTCGAGTCTTTTGTCCACTCTATTTTTGTTACCTGCCTTCCCAGCTCTTTGCTTCCTATGCTCATTCTGCCTCGCTTTTAACGTGCATTTGCTTCAGTGTTCATCTGAAGGGCTAACATGTTCCTGGTGTCTAGAAGAAAAGCAGTGCATTACATTCTTTAAATCTCTCCAGATGGATAATGTAAGTATTTGTCAACCACTGGAAAGAGGTTGTTTTTGCTGCACCCGTTAACTAAAAAGTAGCCTGACAGTTTCTCTCCCCGTACAGAAGACATTCAGATACAAACCCTAAGACGTAGGAAGCAGTAACACAAACCCTTCTGGTCTTTGTTTTACTGTTACCACTTACCTCACTCAGAGAGCTGGAAGCCTCCTGTATCACACTGTGTCGGGATGGCTCAGAACAGAAGTGAGCAGCAGCAGCACTGCAGTGTCCTCCGCTCCAGTCTGTACCACTTTCAGAAGTGTTTTTCGACTTCAGCCAAACATCAGGACTGTGACAGAACCTCTCCCATTTACCCAAGGGTTCCCTGAAGCCTTCAAACTCCCCCCAGGAACAGCTGGGTGCTGAGGTGCAGCTGCTCTCTGCAGTTCCCTCACAGCTCCGCCTGTTGCTGTTCAGTACTGGGAGGCTCTGCTGCGTTACCTCGAGCTGAGTAATTCCTCCACTGTTTGTCCCCGTGTTGGAGTTACAGCCGTTCTCACAGAGGGACATACCGCCCACTTTGAGATCTGTCGCAGACACCCGGCACGATGTGCCTGTGCTATTACAACTCCCCAGCAGCAACAGGTTCTGCACCTTGCCTGGAAAACCACCCACGCTCCGGCATCATCCGGTGAAATCCGTGCTGAAAAAAAACAACGAAGCAAAAGCAACAGCTAAGTTCAATTGCATTAGAAATCTGAATGTATCTGAAACACAACCAAATTCTTCATTTTACCCACTAAACTTCCCCTAAATCACAGCAGGACGTCCTTCAGCCTCTTCTGCACTATCAGCACGTGCGTGTGGGTCGGTCTCACTCCTGTGTAGGCTGTAGGCCTGCAAAGAAAGAATGGCAAATAAATACTTCTGTGATAAGGACCGCATAGGAATGACCACTGAGAGCTGATAAGGCAGCAGAAAGAATGCTCAGGTTAAAACAAGCACATTCCAGCACTACACAACTGAAAATCACAGCAGTTCAGTGTAAATTTCCAACAGCTTTGCCCGCATCACAAGAAAAGCATTACGTTAGGAGCAACACTTCAGGAAATATTCAACAGAAGTTGTTGGATGTTCACAGAGCGCTGGAGTGGGTACAGGAATTGAGAACACCTCCTGGGCACTGCCCAGCCCTGCAACTGCCACCCAGCTGGGACTGGCTGCAAACAGAGCGCTTTTTGTCTGCGTGGGCTTTCCAGGTCCCAAAGATTACACAAGAGGAGAATGTGACCTGTGGCACCACGGGCACCAGCAGCTCAGTTCTGCAAAAAGCAGCAGTGCTCTGACTATTTAAGCAATTAAGGTTGATTTCAGAAGATTGATTTAACATCTGTGAGTTACGCACACAATGCTGTGTTTATTGCTTTGGGTAAATCGCACCTCCTTCAGCACCCTTCCCACTGCTAAGTTGCAGCGAAGAGATGCAGTCACTATTAGACGTTAAATAGCCCTTAGATGGAAAAATATTTGAGGTTTTTCCCAAGTTTACCCCAACACAAGGCACAGGTGATCACAACCAAGGCCAGCCCCAATGAAAACCAGTGCAACCCCTGGGATCCAGAGGCACTGTGAGGAGCTGGGCTGGTTGCCAGTGGCCTGCCCGACTTCTTCCTTCCCCTCTCAGCTGTCCTCCATCTCCTCTCTGAGCTCTTCTCCTTCCTCAGCTCCCTGCAGCTGTCTCAAGTGCAGTTACCCTGAGAAACATTTCACCCAGAGGGTACTCAGACCCTGGCACAGGCTGCCCAGAGAGCTGTGGGTGCTCTGGAGGTGCCCATGGTTGGGTTGGATGGGGCCACGGGCAGCCTGAACTGGTGGAGCTCATAGCAGGACTTGGAACTGGGTGATCTCTAAGGTCCCATCCAGCCCAACACAGCTCTCTCCAGTTGATCTGGGTTAACAAGTCCTTCTCTCCTTCACTCACAGCATTCTTGGTCCTCTGCCATTCCCATTCCCACCCCCTTCATCACCCTGGGTCAGGACCACCAGCTGTCCTGCAGCCAGGAGTCAGCTCCCACCTCCTAGAAAGAACCACGAGGTTGCTTTTAAAGTCATGACAACAAGAAAAGCATTCACACTTTCCTAGTTTCTCTCTGCAAGCTGGCAGGCTAAGAACATGTAGGTTGATGGTGGTGATTCGTGTTTGTTTTCAAGCTAAAATGCCCACATAATCACAAAATTCCAAGACTCTGACTTAGTGAAAAACAAAAACAAAACTCCACCCTCTCACAGGAATATAACCCCACGATAAAATGATAGGAATAAGCCAACTGCAGACTGTCAGGATCTTTCCCTTCCTCCCCCATCTTGCCCCCCCAAGCACTTAGTTGTCCCATCTCACCTCTCTGTGCTGTGGTTAGGACTCCATCAGCCCGTTGTGTCGGATAAAGCTGAAAGCTGTGGGTCAGGTAGCTGTGGCCAGGCCACCCCACAGCCTGAAGGGGCCATCCCTTGTTACCCATATCCTGAAAAGCACTGAGAAGGGAGGGAGATTTCTCCAGAGAATGCCCCTCAGGGTGTTGTCACTCCCTGTCCTATGGGCTGGGTTTAAAATCCGGGCAGTCCCAAGCAACAGAGAACAGTTGTAAAAGCAAGGAAGGAGGTTTTTCTGGAGCGAGGCCCAAAATAGAAAGCATTTGCTAGGCATTACATTGCATGTGTTTTTCAGCCCAGGCACAGGTATGTACGCTCCCCTCCCACACATTTGACTCTCATTTCAGGCTGTAGCATTTTATCTGAGGCTGTGAGGCTGAATCCGGGAGCGATGCCCAGATGTGAAGCCAAAAGAACCATATTGACAGGTCCCTGAAAGATTTTTTTTTCTTTTTCTTTCTACTTTGGAGCCATTTCTTACCCTCCATGGCCATCCCGTGGCAGCCTGAGGAAATCTGACTAGCTCAGTGAGACTGAGTCAGACCCAAAGCATCTGACACTTGTTAGGATAGCATCACCATCCTATGCCACAGTAAGTTTGTGGTTACAATTCTCTTAAGTTTTGAGGGGACTTAAACTTCTTTTTTCTTTGCTGAGTTTGTTTAGCACAACTTTATACTTCCACCTTTGTCTTCTCACATGAAAAGCCAACAGGCAGACAGCACAAAGACAGTGATGCTCCCCTTGCACCACACTTTGCAGGTAGAGGGGAAGGGACTCATGGGTTTTGCAAACCTGCCTCTGCCCTGGCAAGCTCAAGTTGCCTTTAGTTATGTGAGTAGTGCAGCGGAAGAGCTGCCCCAAGTCCCAGAAACCTGGAGGAAAAGAAGCAAATGTAGGGCTCTTTCCCCGGAGTAACATTAGTAACCTCGTTAAGGACATGCCTGGTGGTGGTGTTTCTTTATTTTCTTACCATCCAGCACACCTTAAACCCCATCTGGGAGAACTGCTGCTCGCTATGAGACCCCGCAGAGGAAGGGGTGGTGTCCCAGAGCCCACTGCACCATCTGCTGGACATACCTATCCCAGCCTCTGCTCTCCAGCAAAGGCAGCCACAAGCCTACAGAATCACCACGAAATAAAACCTGCTCAGGTGCATTTTGGGCAGATTTTAAAATCTGCATGGGCATGGCCGCTCTGCAAAGTGGATTCCACTTCATCCATCTGAATTAGAACCTCCTGACTCAGCCCAACTGAGCTGAATTGGAGTTAAAATTCATGCTACGTGTTTGGTGGATAAGGCTCCTGATTCTGTCTGACGTACAAGAGGCCTTAGGATTTACCCCATAACTTCTTCAAAACCAAACAGAATAGTCTTGATATAAACTATCAGTATGCTAAATGCTTCAAACATGGACTATAAGACACTTAAATGTATACAACAAGTAAAATTATTCAGAATTTCAGCAGCATAGATGACTGAATCAACTGAACACTCACTCCTGCTGCCACCATTCCTACTGGAAATTTGAGTTCAGTATATAATGCATAATTACTATTTTTTTTTTCTTCATTTTGCCCTTTAGAAAAAAGAAATTGCAATAAAGAGTCTCGATAGGATAGCTGAAAAATATTTACTTTCACAGAAAATCAGCACCACACTACTGTCATATGAATTTACATTCATTCATGGAATAATTTGAATTATTGAATTGTGTGGTTTCTGTATAAGGGTGATAGAGATGACTGCTTTGTTCATTCTTTTTCCTTCCAGGAATGAACAAACAATTGCTTTGTATGCAGATATATATATATTTAATTAAAACATTAAATAAGATTAACTTGTCCAATATTAAATATTAAATTTAAAGAAAAAACAACTTTTACAGAAAAAAATGAGTTCCATTTAACTAATGTGGCTTAAAACTACACCTAGAACGGAAGAAGAAAGGTGCTCAGAAATCAGGTTTGATTGACTCAAAACTAACTTCCTGGCAAATAAGGTCTCTTTAATAGATGGGAAATAATCCTTTCTCACAGTACACACCCAGATTTTCAGGTGTGCAGGACATCAGCAGTTCCCTCATTTCCATAGTTGGAGGGAATGCTTTTCTGTTGTTATCAGTTCTAAGCACAGATCTAATCAATCAGCTGAGGCTTCATTTGGAAATACAGCTCATAATTTCACTAAACTCTCTTGAAGGGAGAGTAAATGCTTTGGCTTTTTCCTGACTGAGTAACGAGAATAGCAACACTTCAGAGCAAACTTTGCTTCTCCTCAGTGCTAGATGGACCTGGGTTTCCTGCAGCCCAGTGTGAAATATTGCTTTGTGGGCTAGAAGCAGCTGGCATTAATGAGGGACCTGCAGCAGTTACAGCGTCTGGGCTAAAAAAAACAACGGGAATGTTTTCAACAGCAGGTGGCAGCTCTCCCTTATTATCTGCTGCGTGCATGCAGCTATACACTGATACTGTTTCAGAGTAAGGGAAGTAATTCATCCCCTCAATACACCAGGTTAAAGAGGCGTTGGACCACCTGCTTAATGTGCTGACCACACGGAAGCCATTCACAGCACTCCTACACTGACGGGCTGTCAGTGTAGAATGGCCTGCCTACAAAAATGGGAACATTCTTTGTCAGGAGAAGTAAGATACACTCTAGGTATAGAAGAAAAAGGGGCTGTAATGCACCTCCCAAAAACACCAAACATGCAATAGATGTGCATACCCTGGGTTTAGTGGCTGCCTTTAGCAATTTCATCCAGCCCAGCAGTGTCATTTTGAAACAAACATTGCACTTGTTTCTGTGGTTAATCTGTTTTTCAGAGTGATTTTGAAAAGCTCAAACTAAACCTCCTCTGGGGAACGGCAGTGAAATGCCATTTCACTCTGGCAGTTCATGGATACACAGTCTTCCAAACCTAGGTGTGGGCTGCACTACTTGATCAACCTCCAGGATGTTACCTACCCAACACATATGCCAAAAGAAGACTCAAACCAGCTAGAGCTGCTGCAACATCCTAGTGTGGTTATTGTGTCATATATAAAAGGCCATGTGCTGTAGGTACCTTCCTATTTGCCAGTCTTCAACTCTTTGCTACCACCCCATCATCCAGTGACACTTCCAGATGGAAATCCTTTCCTCTCTTAAGCTGCTTTCCCTTCTGTTGTCAATCCCACTTGCTGAACCCCTCATTTTTTCTACTATCCGTATACCAACTCTTCTCTCTCTTTCATTTAGCCTCCTTAAAGCTCAGAGAGGTTGCAACTTGGGGTGCTAAGGAAGTGGTAGTGCTTGTTAATCCGTGTGACAAGAGAGAAGAGGTTTCTTGCATAGCAGAAATTTAGTGACAGAAAGAGGAGATTGCTAGCCTCATGGCTGCTGGTATGAGATCACCTGCAGGCAATAGTTCATAAATTTCAGGAGAATAAAAGTGACCTTCTTGAAGTCCCATTGCATAGAAACCCTCATAAACTGTCTGCCCAGTGCTATGAATGGCCCACCCACTGTGGATGGCTTTGCCTCATGACCATGCAAGAAACACTGTCATTATTTAAAAAGACCCTTAAGATCAAGTTCAACCACTGCCTAACACAAATTCACCACTGAGCTGTGTCCTCAAGAGTCACATCCACACATCTCTTATATGCCTCTAGGGATGTCAAATCCAACACTTCCCCAGATAGCTTTTTCCAACACCCCTCCTGTGAAGGAATTCTTCCTGATATCCATTCTAAACCTTCCCTAGAGCAACTTGAGGCCATTTCCTCACATTTTATCACCTGTGATCTGAGAAAACAGACTGACTCACTGCAACCTTCTTCCAGGCAGTTGTAGTACTCATGCTTAACATTCACTGCTCCTTGCTCTACTATAATTTCATATTGAGCTACTATTTTGTGTCTCTTTTCTGCTGGTGATCCAAAATCATTGAGCAGCTCCATAAATCCAACAGGTTTTGCTTCCCACATAGTTTTGTCAGATATCTAGACATTCATTTATTGAAAGCATGCCTTGTAATTTCTACCAGTCCCCTGCATGCACTGTAAATTGAATTGTGATCCCTGCAGTTTGCAGCTCACTAATCCTCTGTTTTAATGCCTGATTAGGTCCCAAATCCTTTACTGTTAGTGAGATGTCCGTGCAGGGCAGGCAGGAGGATTTCATCCTCTTGGCTGAGGGTTAAGCTGCTAAAGGTACACCTGACTGGTGCCTTACCCATGTATTAATTAGTTGCCAGCAAATTTCATTAGTGCTGTTCAGCGAGGATGCTGAAAGGTCAGGTGCTCCATTAGTAGTGCTGTGCTTCAGCATTAAGTCATAGCACTTGACACTTCACGAACCTCTAGAAAAGGAATAAAAAAAGAAAATAAAAGAAAACAAGACCGAAAAGGCTTAGCATGCATCTATTAACAGCAGTCCTGTGCTTCTTGTGCTATTGAGAACGAGGTTAGCAGTGCTTTACAGAGTACCATCATAAGGTTGCAATCAGCAATGAGAATTATGCCACAGACATTTTACATTACAGAAAACAGTTGTAGTAAAAGTCTGGTGTTAAATTCAGGCAACATGAAAGCCTGCCATTTCTTGTGAATTAATAATACAGCAAAACATAATCTTTGGATGCGTAGACATGCCGATAACTCGCTTTTGAAAAAGCTCTTGTTTGAGAAGACCAGCCATGTTTTGTATTTATTTTCCATTTTTGGATATTTTGTGAAAGGGCACTAATTTATGACTAGCTTGCAAGCAGACATTATTTATTTTGATACCCACAAGTCAGGGAAAGGCATGAGTTATATGAACACACCAAGGAAAGTCATTTTGCTAACAAACCTTGTATTTAAAAACAAATTTACTCAGCTATTGCCTTTTTATAAAATACTTAACCATGTACTAACCCTCTAAATATTCACCAGCTGCTGTCAACTCACCAGATATTCATGTTTTACACCCTGTTTATGAGTAGGAACTTACCAAATAAGAAGACTTGAAAGCTTCTGAAGCCTCACAAATTTGAATTCATACTTAATAGCAGGATGTAATTCTCCCTACAGGTGAGATGGGCCATCAGCTACCACCTGAAGGAAGCCTGAGTTCTCTCCTTTGAAACAATGATACCAGGGTTTCTCTATTTAACTCAACTTATGGCAGGCAAAAATACACAGAATAAACAAATGCTTGAAGTAATAGAGCGGGATAAATTTCGTATTTCAGATCTTTGCCTTTTTAATTTTAATTCATTAATTTTGCATTTCTACACGACATCTTTCAACATAGAAATATGAAGCTAAATTTAGACCATTCACTCTCATTGTAGCCCTATAAGATAGAAAGAACACACACAAGACTGTAATCAGGCCTGTGGCAGCTTAATAGCTTTTGGTGTTGACCCACACCTTTCCCATAAATACAAGTTACCAAAGCTGGTTAGCCCATCCCAATTGCCAGAGTAGTGCTTATGCCAGGCATGTTTTGTGCTGAAAGAGCTCTTCCCTAAAGCTTCAGCTGCTGGTACAGAGGAATAAACCTATCTGCCTGTTTCTTGAACAATTATTCCTTAATTTGCCTAGTTTTTCTACCATTTTACCATAATTTTCTAATAAGTAAATTAAAGAGATGGATTTGTGAAGTCCATACTAAAAGATCTCTTCTCTTAAATATCAGTTTACCCTAACTTCATGTAAGAAATGGTTGCACGATGTGATAAAATTTGTGCTGTGCTTTGGTTGTTCCAATTGATCCAACAGTGTTTTTCAGTTAATAACAGCAGTTTTTCTGTAGAATAAAACTGAGGTGGGTCATTTTACAGACCTGCAGCCTGAGCTTTTGAATGAATTCATCCAGAATTTTATATTTCTGAAGTGGTTTCGTAGCACTAAAATAGCAGATGTATATGCAGCAACTTAAATAATCAGATTAAATGATTCACAGTGTATATATAAAGTTGCAAAATACTCATCTTGAGGAAAACATATGTTAGATGAACACTTAATGCTTATTCTCCCAATATTTGAGTAATTTTGAGAGGCATTTTTCATATATACTGAGCGTTAAGTAAGAAATATGACAACATTTTGCCTTAGGGAGATTGTGTTCTTATCTTTTGACATGCAAGAGGCACGGGGTGAAATGTCCAAGCTGTTCTAGATGTCATAACTACATAATACCACTTTGAAGTATGTTAATACTCTTTTGAGCTGTCCACAGAAATCCTCCCATTACAAGTAGTCTTCAAATAACAGAAACTGCTCAAAGAACCACTAATCTTCAGGGCCATATGATGCTGCCATAGTCACGCTGCAAAAGTGGAAGAGAAAAGACAAGAAGTTAAAACTCACAGATGTGGTTAAACTGTGGAAATTCATGCATCTTGAATTCCATGGGTTTACTTTAATCTGCTCTGCGATCTGTTTGGTTAAGCAGTTGTAAATCCTAGAGTATGCACGACAAGGGATATTTGGCAAGGACAATACAAGGAAGACTCTTTTCCCTAGGTTCTTTCTACAGTCATGGGCTTTTTCTTTAGGAGAAAACTGAGGCTGTGAATTCACTGAAGTGATCTCATGAAAAGATGCTGAAAGAACAACATCCATTCTTCCAGCCCTTTTGGTTCCTGCAGCCAGCTCTGGTACTCACCAGGCTTCTCACCAGCCCAATTAGCTCTAGCACTGCAGAACATTGTGCTAGATGTTTTTTTCTGTCAGGTTAACCTGCTTTAATGTGTGGCTGAACTGCCACAGATTAAAGAGCAAGGTGGTGGGCAATGCTCTGAGCCCCTGAGCATATTCAGAGAAAACTGTGCCTTACGTGACATCAACGTTGTAAGTTCAGTATCGTACATACACAATTCTACCCATACATACACAGAATTATATTACATATGTAAACATACATGTTTAGATACTTAAAACTTACATCAACCAATAAAAAAGATGTTGAGGAACAGTTTGTTTAAAAAAAAATGTTGCTATGGCTGCAGTGACTTTAATATATATTTTATTTAAAAATGGTCTTATGCAAAATGAAGTGACAGGCTGATGTGTATCTTCCTGTGGCCAAATTGATAGTGGCAGTTGATTCAGCTCTGCTCGCTATTTTTGACAAAGGGCAGCATCTCTCTGTGTCCTAGTTTAGCAAGTCCAGAGCTCGTAATCATCTTCAGGCAGCTGTGACTCAAGCAAACTCAGGCTGTTTCCGTGCCTGAGAAAGGAAGTGGATGTGTGTCATCTCCTTATGTAGACAAATAAGGCAGCATACTTTTTTTTTTTTTTAATTATTTTTATGTGATAGCAAATGGTTTGGGGCCAACAGTGCAGTGCAAACTGCATAGCAAGAACAAAAGTACCAACAATAAAAGGATAGAAAGACCCATGTTACTTTAATAGGTCTTCCTTTGGACTCAAGACTTCAAAGTACAGATTGATATAGCCATGAATGTAACTACAGAAATGGATACCATCCCTTCTTCCCCTAATCTTGGAAACATTAATGGTCTGCCGTTATTCACTTGCCCAAAGAAACCAAGCCTAAGACCTGTCCCAACAGTGACCTGAATGGTGCAGATCCCTGCAGCCTGTTAGCAGAAGTCTGTACAAGAGCTCATTTGTAGGTCAGTGTCCAAGTTTTGCCCATAGAAGAGGACAGCGGAGTTTAAGGATCATGCTTTGCGCAAGATGCCAAAAATTTTAATATCTTTGGAGGAGGATGAGTAAATAAGTGGTCATTTCCACACCACCCATCTTTGTGGGTCAGAAGTAATCTGTCCAGATCCTCAGGAGCTGATGGATGCAAACATCAAGTGCAGCGAACAGGTCCAGATCCCATGAGATTCCCTCTGCTATTTCAGATCCACTCTGCCAGAGAAACCTGCCAAAAGTACGTCTGAAATTGTTTCAGTATCTGTGTCTTTATAATGGGGTGATGTTGTTTACAAGACAGTTTCAGTGATTTTCAGACTTGGCTGTTCCCAGTTGACATCTGTGCTCCAGAGATGTACTTGACCAAGGCCCTGATGGCCCAAGAGCTCCTCATGGGTGTAATCCTGCATGGGTGACACTTCTCTGGAGGTGCAGACTCTTCACTGAGCAATCAGATCAGATCAGATCACATCAGATCAGATCAGATCAGATCAGAGTCAACTAATAATTCACTGTTTTTCCCATTCAGAACTTGAATAATCTCTTCACTTTCAGCCACAACATTATTTGGTGGACTAACCTCCTTTTTCCCATAATATGTACCTCAGCAAGGCTTCACGTACAAGGACTGATTCAAACCATCCATTTCTTGGCAATGGAGGTAGAACCACAAGTATGAAAATATTACCTAGCAACCCCCAACTGAAAAGTTAAAGATAGAGAGATCAAATAGATGGCGCTTAGTTGGCAAAAGTTTGACTGGTTTTGTCAGAAGATACCTCTCTACCCACAAGGAAGAAACTGTCTGTCATCATAAGACTTCATAAACAGATATATCAATGATGATTGTGAGGGTGATAGTCTGTGCTGTTAGCTGATTAACCTGTTATTCATCATCAGGTGTAAATACTGAAATGAAATTAAAAAATCAGACCATCTGTCAATGCTTTCCCAGGAGGAAGGGTAGCAGAAACACTGCAAACTCAGCACTTCCATAAGTAGAAGTATGGGATTCTGTAGTTTGAGCTAAAAGCTCATTCTCTGTGAGATCCAGGATGAGACCTGGATCTGAACACTGTCTGTGGTCATTGCTACCACAAAGCTGATATGGTTTTGTCCCTGTTTACAGAGTTTATAAAGCCAAGGATCTCTCCTATGGTCAACCTGGTCAGCCAGCAGGTGCCGGTGAGAGGTGAGCTGTACTAATGTGCCATGCCATGACCAGGAAACAGCTCATGGTCCATTTTTTCTCTTAGCTTGGATGCAACCAAAAATGTAGCATTTGTGTTGAGTACTGTGGCTAGTCCCTGTCCTCTGTGTATTGAGTCCTAGCTGGGAGAGATGGAGCAGACACTGGCAACTGTTACATACTCAACATACTGGGCTAAATACATGAGCCAAACTGTGGATCCTGTGAAAGAAATAGGCATCAAAAACCCACTGCAGATATGGTTTTAAGGCATTTAAATAGGTCACTATGGCTCTGAAAATCCTCCCTTAGCAAACAAGGTCCAGAGCATCTAAAAATTAAAAATTCTCTACTTCCTGACCTTAACACTTCTCTGACTTTCAACTAGCAAGCTCTGGGCCTGCATATCTACAGACACAGCACTTGCTATGCACATATCACAAGCCAGATACAGGAGCACACTGAGGAATTCCTCCAGAAGGAGCTCCTACCAAGTACGGACACTCAATCCCACTTCCTAGCTGGGAGGCTTCTCCCAGCTTTCACTTGAGAAGAATTTGAGAATAAATTCCATCAGAAAGAGGGCAAAAACAAATGGTAGATTAAGGTAATCACTTGAGGATCATTCATCCTCTAATATAAACCTTCTTCGTGAAACTCATGTAGATGTTTTCCACATGAAGTACACAGATAGTCCCAGGAATAGAGGTTAAAAGCTTGAATCATTGTCCCAGCCACTAGAGAGAGACTGACACAGGATGTCCCCATTCATAAATGCTCCAAATGCCCTCATGGAAAGCTTTCATGGAATCATAGAATCATTAAGTTCAGAAAGATCACTAAGACCATCTAGTTTAACCATCAACCACTAGTTCATGTCCTTCACTGCTACTTCTGTCCTTTTCTTGAACAACTGCAGCGACAGTGACTCCACCACCTATTTCAGTGCATCCCCAAAAGGTAATGGAAAATGTATTTGCATACATCTTCTTCAGCATCCCTTACTTTGAAAGAAAAGAGTAGATTTTACACTTACAAAAGAATGTGTACTGATCCCCTTGGTGGGATGCAGGGTATGAATCTCAACTGGAAGGGAGCCCAGGCTTCACATTTCTGGGAAGGAACCTCATCACTGCAAGTGGATTTGATTCATATGATTCTTTCTGCTCTTTCTCCAGCAACCTGGTGATCTTGGGTTATATGTTGAGGGACTAACCCTTCCTTGCACGAGGAGCCCAAGGAGCTAGCACCAATAGTGGTGGATTTGTGTGCAACTGTGAGGCACTTCCATCAAATCCGGAGCTAGTAGTGCTGCAGGAATGTTGAAAATATGGTCTACAGTTCTACAAAACCACAGGCTTTCAGCCTGATCCAAGGTGTGTTGCACAGTCTTAATTGGGTGTTATGTTATTTACTTGGAAAGAGCTACATGAGCACTAGGAGGAGTTGCTAGTCATTGGTTTGAGCAAACAAACTACTGTTGACTCATCTCTTTGCCCAATCAGTTTTTCTGTTGGATGTTGAAATGGTACATTTCCAGTTGAGGTTCTTGAACACTACTGTTATTTTCCTGAAGTCAGGGTAGGAAAGACAGGTTACTGCACCCCTTGTTATGAATATACATGTGTCTGTATTTATAGACGTTGATAAGATCCCCCACTGACCTTCATTTCCAGGCTGAACAGTCCCAACTCTCACAGGAGAGGCACACTGGGCCCTTCAGCATCTTGGTTGCTCCCTGTTGGACTCTCTGCAGTATGCCCAGCTCTCTCTTGTACTGAGGGGCCCAGAACTGGACACAGAACTCCAGATGCAGCCTCACTACTCCTGAGTAGTGCAGAAGGATCACCTCTCTTGGTTTGCTGAAAATACTCTGCCTGATGCAGCCAAGAATGCTATTAGCCGCCTTAGTGGCAAGGGCACATTGTTGACTCACATTTAACGTGGTGTCCATTGGGAATTCTAGGTCCATTCCTGCAGAGCTTCATCCAGTGGGTGGCTCCCAACATGTACAGCTGTTGTAGTATGTGCACATATGTGCCCAGACTGACAAACAGAGACCATATTCTGGCTTATTTGCAATTGTACATTGCAATACTGTAGAAGTTGAAGAGTGACAATTCTGTATTCCACACAGACAGCATTTTACAACTGTCAATACTCACGTTAATAAATAATGGCTAAAACTTCTACAGATTGGTTTTCCAAAGATATCAAAGTACTTGGCAAGCATGGGGCTAATTCATGCTTTTTTTTTTTATGTAATCATATTGACTTCAGTGGAAGTGTTTGTGCAAAAAAGGAACATTTGGCTAATTCATACCAACGACAACGCGAATGAATCTTGTGTACCTTCTTTTCAGAAAGGACCTGACATTCCTGCTTGGCTGGCTGCAATATGGACTGTTTATGTTTATCCTCTTTAACTTCTGTTAGGCAAAGGCTCCTCCTCAAGTCTATGTTTCACTGCTTTTGATATCCTGCTGGATTTCAGCACTGGTTTTATTAAGTCAGTAGAAATGAAGAGTAATACAAAATCCTTACATTTATATCTGGCAATGTGCTGGAGTAATTGAAAGGGAGAACTACACTACCATAGAAAGAAGCTTCTGTGTGATGACAAGGTTAATGAAACTCCTCCAGGCACCCTCTATTAGTGTGTGGCACTGTATTCTTTTCTCTTATTAACCTATGCAATACCCACTCACAGATTTTTCCTTTTTGTTAATGTAGCATCAAAGTCTTAGGGTCTGCAAATGAAATAAGAAGGCCATATTTTATAAATGAGAAATTTGTGAAGGTGAGGGAAAGACCACTTTTCCTGGATTCCAAAACAGCTATTCAGTCAGTCCTCAAATCTGGACCAGCCAAAATTGTTTTTCGATCTTTTTTCAGAGCAAATGACCAGGCACAGATTTGAATGTGAGTCAGCAATGTGCCCTTGCCACTAAGAAGGCTAATGGTATTCTTGGCTGCATTAGATAAAATATCTCCATCAGGTCAAGAGAGGTGATCCTTCTGCTCAACTCAGCACTGGTGAGGCCACACCTGAAGTGCTGTGTCCAATTCTGGGCCCCTCAGTACAAAAGAGAGCTGAGCATACTGGAAAGAGTCCAGCAGTGGGTCACCATGATGACTGGAGCACCTCTTCTGTAAGGAGAGGCTAAGTCTGTTCAGCCTGGAGAAGAGGAGGCTCAGAGGATCTCATCAATGTCCATAAATACCTGAAAAGAGTGCAAAGAGGAGAGAGTGAGGCTTTTCTCAGTGATACCCAGCACCAGGATGAGAGGCAATGGGTAGAAACTGGAACACAGAAGGTTCCATCTGAGCGACTTCTGTGCTGTGCAGGTGATGGAGCACTGTCATAGGCTGCCCAGTGTTTCATCCTTGATGTTCTTCAAAAGCCTCCAACTGGACATAGACTTGGTCATCCTGCTCTGGTTGTCCTTGCGTGAGGAGGGGCTGGAGCAGAGGCACTCAGAGTTTCTTTCCAACCTTGATCAATCTGTAATGCTGTGATTCAAATTTATCAGCATAGAAGATGGAAGAGAAAGGAACAGTACATGGGAAATAAATTCTGGTTGGGAGGTACTGCCATCTAATCCAGCTCTTCACTCACAACAGGGCCAGCTGAATGAGCAACTGCTCATGGCCTCATCTAGGTTTTTAACTAGATTTTTACTGTTTCTCAAGACGTTTCCCATCCTTTGGGCAACCTGCTTGTCTGGAGCTTGTTTATCATCATAGTAATGTTTTATTATTATTATTTTTCCCCTGATGTCTGACCAGAGTTTCTCACTCACTTGCTTGTGTCCATCACTTTTTGTTCTTTTGCTGTGAACCTCCAAGAAGAGTCTGGCTGTGTCTTCCAGTATTCTCCTATATGGTGCTTGAAGACACTGATAAAATCTGCTCAGCCTTCTCTTTTTAAGGCTGTACAAGCCTTGTTTCCTCAGTCCCTCTCTGTACATTACGTGCTCCAGACCCCTACCTATCCTCTCTGCTAAACCCTCTCTCCTCTCAGAGTTTCTGAATCAGGAATAGATTAGTAAAACTGTGAGGGATTGTGATTCATGGTAGAATTCCCGCCTACTACAATGGGGAACAACTGCACAGAGGTTGTTGGGGTAGCACCAGGGTTATCCAGGCTCCAAATCTTCCTTAAAGCTGCAATTTTCAAAATGCAGCAGTCTCTGGATCAGAATTGCTTGTGAACATTGCTGCCAAGGTAGTTCTACACCTCTGCTCACTGCAGTTATTGCTACAGGAACATTGCTGGCATAACATTTTCTCCTGGAGTCTTTCTAGAGCACCTGCTTCATTCACCACGTGTGCAGACATAAGCCAGGACAGATGCTTTGGGAAAGAGCAGAAACCCCAAGGCTCACAGGGCTGACGCCCTTTTATCAGAAAAGAGGCCACCCAAGCTCTCGAATAAGGAGGGAGGCTGTAAAAAAATCTTTGGAAGAGAAGAAACTTCCTTAAAGAGTTTAAGAAAAGCCTTTCCAGAGACAATATTAAAAATACATGGGTGGGGTGAGGGAGAAAGAATTCTTATTTATGTATAAAGTTACACAGGGAGACAATGTCCAAAATCACTGAAAAAAAGAGTCTGTGTGTCTCTGTTTTCCAGAGTTATGATAGCATGTGTTTAGTATTATGGCTAATCCCTTCGAGGAGCCAAAGTTAACATCTTCCAAAGTATAAAGTTTTTTGTTTTTTTTTTTAAGCTCAGTTAAATTCTAATGCTTCAAACCTACTTAAGCAACAACAAAAAAATCTCTGGAAATGCTTTATTTAGCCTTCTCTAGTCGAAACAATTATGCAATTGGATAAGTAATGAGGCCAGTTCAGGTTGGTGAAATTTTGCATGGCTGAGCAGAACAAATTATACTTTCTGTGAACCTGGAGAAAATATCCATATTAAAGAAAAAAAAAAAAAAAACAAAAAAACCAAAAAAAAACAGCACCATAGTACCTTTTTTTTCCTATTAAGAAGGGTCAACCACATAGAACCAGTCTAATGGGATCTCCTTGCTGTAGCTTAAGGAGAGAAGCATTAAGATTCCATAGGATGAAATACCATGCTCATCCCACAGTGCAGAGCCATTGTGGGACTGTTTGTTACAATGAAAGGTGGCAAGAGAAGGCATTTCTGGAGGCACTGCACAGTTCTCACATGCCAACATCTGACATTCCAGTCACTGAAGCTGTTTTCTGTGTTTTTTATGTGCTCATTTTGTTGAAATGGGCAGGCCCTGGAGTTTACAATTTGTAAGAGGGATATAGGAGCAGCTCACGACTCCCCATCCTCTCATTTCAATCATCACAAAAGTGTTTCCTGAGTGGCCTAAGTAACTTGTCTTAAACTCAAACCTCCTTTTAGTTGCGGAATAACTAGTTTCATTTTTAGCAAGACCTCTTCAGAGAAAACTGTAGGGAGCTGGAAGCTGAATATGTTTTGTTTGTGACGTTCAGTGCACTTGTTGATAGGAGCAGTATTAAAAAGGAAGAGTGTAGAAATACACTCACTAACAGAATTTCTTACATAGGAGAGGGCATAAAGCTAGAAGGGACGATACTTTCCCCTAAATCAATTATCCAGCATCCTCTTCCTTTTGATGGCCCTTCTGCTCAAAGCTGGCCAACGGTGGCAGTGTCCTTTCCATGGTGACAAGCTGCCAGAGGCTGTATGTGGAGCACACAGTGATGCCTAGGCAGGACAAGCCTGGTCTCCCTACTTGGTTCTACAAGACCCAGGTCTTCTGCCATGATCCTCAGTTTATGACTAACAGGCAGTGGGGTTTCTTTTCAGATAAGAATTGCAGGAAGAAAACACTGTGCTTCTATTTTCTTTAATGATTTTCTTGTCTTAAAGGACTTAAAGGGGATGGTTCGGACTCAGTGCAGCACTTCATAATGTCTTAAGAGACATCAAATTCGTGACCGCTTTCAGGAGTCAGTTCTGGCAGGACAAAGAAAGCACAATGCTGGTGGAGTTTCTACAGCTCATCCCGCTGTCGTTTAAGGACAGTTAATTCCATACAGTTGAAAGCAGGGAAATTGAATAAGAAAGCAAAAAGGTCCCATAGTTATTCGGTGTGGATTCAGTGGCACTCAGTATCAGCCAAAATTCTCGATCACCCAAGCTCCATATCCTGAAACCTGTTTCATCTCACCAAAATACTGCACAACAAATCACCTTCTCAAATAGCGTAGGGAGATAAGCTGTAATTCCACAACAAAGTGCTGGCAAATATGATGGTAGTGAGGTCTTCTTGACTGCAGAGCAATAAGAAGATGAATTCTGGTTGTTTTCTTTACGAGCAGAGAGTTGTTAATTTATCAGAAGGAACAAAACACCAAACTGCTAACTTGGTTGATCTTGGCACTTACCAGGCTGACAAACATTTAGCAGCTGATAGCTAATTTGTACAGCTGCTTTCATCTGAACTACCCAGCAACTTTTACAGAGTTGTAGGAGGAGAATACAACCAGATTCAATATCTGTGAAGTTTTCAGAGAATCCACTTATGAACCAAGCCAGATCAAACATGAGCACATCCTTTCTCCACACATAAGGCCAGGAGAGAATCAACCACAGGAAAAAACATGAATTTTCCTTGTTTTCAAAAGTGGATGGTTCAGCAAATCTTAATGAGCCAAAACAAAGGCAGAGGAGAAAATGTTTTACTACAGAACATCAATACAATTGCAAATAATTATTCTGAAAGAGAAAAGTCATCTCACTGTGGCGTGGGCTCATTTTTCCAAGTTTGGCTCCTGTGATTTACCTGTTCATATCTTCCTTCACATTCAAGTCTCTCTACCTCACTCTCTACCTGAAACTCAGAAATAAAATACTTTCTCATAGCTGAGCATCTATCTGCTCTGTAGGTATGTGTGTTCATGCAGTGTGATGTTACAGACTCACACTCCTCTCTGATTATGATATTCTTGAGCTTGCGCTTCCCTGCTGCCATTTCCTGGTGTTATGTATTTACATTTTACAGTGGGGCGGTGGGATACACTAATATGAAAGTTGCTTCAGGAAAATAAAAGCAGCAATTTTGTAATCTCTGTTTCTCAAGTCCAGTTACTAATCTTTCCACTCCTCTCATGCAGGCAGAGCCACCTTTAGATGGGAAAGCACCATAGAGAATTATGTAGGTTAAATACACACAAAATCTGCAACAATCTTCCTGAGAGTCTGAGTGGTGGATGGGAAAAAGAAACTCTTGGCCAGTTTGAAGTCACTTTAATCCCTTTTAGAGGGGTTTCAGAGGACTCACCAGCAGAGATGCTAGTGGAAAACTGGGCCATCCAAAACCATGATGAGAAACTGGTGAGTGCTCTGCACAGTCTGTTGCAGATGTGACTTGCTCACAGGAGTCTATCACATAGCCTGGAAGCGAAGCAGATGAATAATGACCCTCCCACACTCAGATGTGTAATTGACCATTGATTTATCCAGCTCCAGAGGCATGCTGTGCACATCCCACACACACAGCAGACCCACTCCTGGCTATCTTCCAATTGACGTGTCATCAATTTGACCACAATCTGTTTCACAAATAAGCTTGTGTTGCAAAACATAAATACCCGCTGGCAGAAAGTCCATCTAAGCAAAGTCTTCTCTCTTGACACCAAAAAGAAGCAGATTCCCAGGTGAAGAGGTAGGAAACACAACAGACACTGAGCTACCTACTTCCTGCTTATGCCATAGCTCTCCATGAACTTCTTTTCCTTGAGTTTGTCTAAACCTGTGTAAAGATTTTGGCCTCCACAACTTCCTGCAGTGATGAGTCACAATTGAACTATGCATTGTGTGAACAAGTACTTCCCCTTTCTTATTTTAAAAAAAATCTGCTACTTGCTCTTTTCTCTAAGCACCCTTCAGTTCTCATGTGTAACAACTAAAGCATAACTGTTCCTCACCCACCTTTTCCACACCATTTGTGACACTAAAACCTTCTTTCAGACACCCTCTAATCATTTCTCACATCCTTCCCATATATTGCCGTTCCTTTAGTACCAAGAATTCTACAAGATCAGTGTAAAATGCAATCAAATATTTTCTGTGGTAACACAGAGGCAAAATGGATCACCCATAAACACTAGCTTACTTGGGATTAGTTAGAGGTAGATGAGTCTTCTATGGCATAAGATGTAAGCTTGTTCTCAGTGCTGTTATAGGGAGAATCAAAGTGTTCAAATTGGACCTGCAAGCCACTCTTCCAGTCTTGTGTTTAGTCTTGCTTTTGGATCATACACAGATGCCTGAATCAATACCGTGGATAGAACTGCGTCTCCTGGCTAAAACCAAACTCACCTTGACTTTTTTTGTTGTTCAGTAATGCATTTTTAGATAAACCAGTTGAAAGTACAGCTCAAAAGAATCCAGAGGAGATCACGGATGCCCAGCTATCACTGGATTGGCTCTGCTTCCCTTTGAGTTGCATAAATGTACATTTTTGGAAGTTTAAAAAATGGAAATGCAATTGAAACCACACACCGCTGTGTGGTTTGGGCTTTAACTTGAAGATTGTTTGGCTTGGGGATTTACTGAGAGAACAGAACGATCCTTAAACACTAGAAATTGTTTAGAGTTACAGAAAATTAGCTAATTATCCAACTTTGGAAGAAGATTTGCAAACAAGAAAATGTTTGCCATGTTTGTTGGTATCTCATGACTGGTTAACAAGCTTTTAACAAGGAACTCTTCTTTCAAAACAGTTTGACAGCATAATTTGAAAAGAATCTGAGTCATGAGACTGACCCCAGGGTTATACCAAATGAATCTGACATAAGCCCAGAAAACATGTCTGTCCCCTTACACCCACCATGTATGTGCACCCGTGAGGCAGCTGTGTAGACAATGCTGGGATCTTTTCAGGGTTATTAATATTAGAGCCAGGCAGATTAAGGCACACAGATAATAATATGAAAATGTGAAAAATTATGAATATTAATAACTGCAGATGATCCCTCAAAATGGTGTCAGAGGTCTGGCAGCACAAAACAATCTCCTGACCCTGATGACCAGAGACTGAGAGACTCCAGGTCTAAAGTCCAATAAAGGAATTTATTCTCCAGAAACAATGGATTGAGGTTACACTTCAGCAGCAATGCCACAGCAGTGAGATAATGAACTACAAGTGAATCTGTTACTCATCACAGACTTAATCTCACTGAACTGTGGACCTGCCATTCTGAATTTGCACCAGTGCAAACGTGAGCTGAATGGATTCTGTATCGTGTGAGTGCTTGTGTAAATAAAATGTGATGTGTCTCACCAGCTATGCCAACATACAGCTCCTCATTCATTAGGCCAGCAATTCTACAGGAGGAAAAGTTGGTAACAGGGTCAGAAGGGCTCTGAAGTGCACTGTGGAGCTCACACAGGACTCCTGCTGCGAGCAACATGGGCTGTGATGGTGTAGAGCCACAGATCTAACTGCAGCATGGCCTGGGCACAGCCTTGGTCTCAGAGCTTCTTCTCAGGCTCACCTGCAGCCCACAGTTGGTGATACTCAGGACAGCAAGCTACTGATGAAATCCTTGATAAAGAGCTGTTCCTGGTACCTACAGCCAGTGATAGCTAATGACCCTAATCATGAGGGACCTGGTTCAGGAAAGGGTGGGATTTCCTCTAGAGCTAGATGGAAGTGCCTAAGTGAGCTTAGATGCTGTGGAAATGGGGAAGATAGAGATACATGAAAACCTCTTGGTTAAGAGGTTTAACTCAGAGGGAAACAGTGAATAGGGACAGAGAGGGGAACTGGGGGGTAACGCTCAGATGGTTTCTTTTATAGGGTGTTAAGAATGTACCCTGAAATGCATTAATTTTTGCACTTCATGCTCTCCAGCCTACTCATTTTTTCTGACCCTTTTTGAGTACCATTAGCCTGTGGCTCTGGGCAGAGGAAGGGGAACTTCTTCAGTTTACCAAAAAGCAACAGCGGACTCCGTCCAGTGCTGAGAATCTTGGTTCTGGTCTTGTTCTAGGTGAAACCACAGGAAAGCAGTAAAGGCTCACCAAGCAAGGCATGTCAAAGCAAAGATAACTGAAATAGCTTCTGATTTGAGCTGGAGGTGGTAGAGTTAAAATCTGACCCCCAGAGCCTGAGCTGCTAAGCTAGCTATGAGAAATTTGCAATGGACTCACAATTACTACTGCTTAGGATGGGAGAAGGAAACCATGCCGTAGAAAGATTCCTTATTTCACTGCTCTGGCAAACAGCTGCCAGCATCCTTCTAATTGTGTTTCCCTCTGCTTACTTTTCCTCCTCTCCTCATTTGGAAACTTCTGGCCTTTGACCTTCAGCTGTACGTGAAGCCGTTCAGTCCTCTCCTGGATGAGGAAGGGGTCAAAGCAAGGGATATCAGAAGAATGGCTCTGGAGAGCTTCACCACAAATATTTTTGAAGGATGCTGAAAAACTGTTCTTGCTACATCTTGTGCGGAGCCATTGCAGCCAATGATAAATGAACCTTCCTGCCTGCTAAAGCCTTGGTATGGCAGTGATCCATCTGATAACTGCCCTACAGACATGAGCCCTCGTGATCTCTGAGAAGAAAAAAAAGGCCTCCTCCTTTATTCCTCTTTTCTGCTCTCCTGGGCTGTCTCTCCTCATTCACTAAGATTAAGTGCTGGAGACAGGAGGAGAGAGAACGAAAAACAATCATTCCTCCCCCTCCCTCTGAACTGCCATACCTCCTCTGGCTTCCCCCAGCAGGTCTCAGCATCTTGTCTCCATCTCACTGACAGGGAGGATGGGAGATTATGTCCAGTGCCTGCAACTTCCTGGGGCTGTTAGCAGCCATGCATGAAGAAGGCTTGGGAGGTTTATTTTTAAGTCTCCCCCGGGTCTTTCACTGCTCTCATCTAAATGAAGTGAATGCTGGCTGAAAGCCCTGCCCCACTGGGAACTGGGACCCTGGACTAAGCAGGGTGGAAAAGTATCCATCCATCTACGCTGAGAGTATTTTCTTGCTTGTGAGCAGCTGTTTGCCCACACAGTCTTGTGGATGGTGCTGTGAGAAGATCTGTCTGGGAGGAGAAAACTCTGACAAATAGTCCCTGAATAGTCAGCATGGGCTGCTCTTCAGCTGAAGAGCACCTCAGTTGGGTTTTCAGACACAGGCACCCAGATCCATCTGTAGTGTAGAAAATGGCATAAAGGGGTGGTAGAGAGATGACCATTTGGAGGTGCTTTGGTAGGCATGTTTTGCTTTGTGTTCTTGCTCAGGCAGTATTTCCTGGGGAAACATAGGTCCCCTTCCAGCTCCCCATCATCAGCTGCCATACCCAGACCTCCATTGTGTTACACTGACCAGAGCATAAAGAACAGAGAGCACAGTTTATATGTGGGCATGTAGATGGTCCCTAGTCTGCCAGGAGATCTGAGGGCTGCAGGTGCAGACCTTCCGCCCTGTGTGCTTTGGGTGGCACCAACAGCAGTGACTGAATACTTGATCTACTTGACGACTACGAACAATGGCTCCAGAGGTGTGAGGAGCACTCTGAAGACCCAGCAGCAGCTGCAGGAATGAGCATTAGGATTTTACCACACCTCCATAGGTAACTGCTGAAGGGATGCAGTGTTGCAGAGCAAACTGCTAGGGCTTAGGATTGCAGGGGACACCAGGGTGTGGACATAGCCACATCCCAAGCCAGATCTGTGCAGACAAGCTGGCCCCAGCAGACAACCCCGTGCCACCCACACATATTGTGGTGCCTTCTTCAGTGCAAGAGACATTTGCCTTCCCACAAGATCAGAATCAGTACCTTCAGCCGTTCAGTGATGTCGTTTTCTTGCTTAACCTTTCCCTATATACCTCACATCCAAACGTGGGGTTTGAGAGTAGCTATGCCCGTGTGTAGTATCTGAGTAAGCTGACACTGTTCCAGCCTGAGCTTTTGCCATTCTAATGGCTTCAGTTTTAATCACGAAAGACTTATAAATAATGAATTGTGAGAGATGATGTTTTCCAGTAAATCCTGCTGTGCCTACTTGTCTTTGAATCGCTGCATTATGCTAAAGTCAGCTCCTCAGAAGCTGTTTGTGCAGGGAAGCATGGGGTGGGTGAGGTGTGTTAATCTGCTTGGATGTATGATGGTTAAGGGGCAGCACTGGGGTGACTGGACTGGTGCTCATCATGGCCAGGTTGCTCTATGAGAAACCACTGGAAAACTGAGGCTTGGTCCTGCAGGAGCTGGATCAGACATCTGTGTGCTGGACTCACAGTGTTAGGGGGATGTGAATCACTGATGGACTTGCACAGGGTCTCTGGCAAAGGGCTCATCTCACCACCCCGTGAGGTGGCAACCAGGTTAGCAACCAGGGATGGCTGACTCCACTTCTACAGTGAATCCATATGGATCACAGGAGGAATCTGCTAGCCCCACTGCGAAAATATTTGTATTGATTTGTACCATTGGAACAAAACAGTCCTCAGGACAGGGCACACAGGGGCTAGCAGTAGGAGCTTGTCCTTACTAGGAAATGTCTGCCATCACACTGACTTTTCTCTGAAAACAGTGTAATGGTTACACAAGGCCTGAATGGTGTTAATTCAGCAGCAATGGGACTTCCACAGCCTCCTTTAGGTGGCACCCAATGTTTTGATGGATTTATCCTCAGGGTAAATACTCCACAGTTCCCAGTCTATTACTGAAGAGCAGAAACAAGAGGGGACAAGGCACTGTCCAGCTCTGCAAGACTCAGAGCGGATTTGTCCATGGGACAGAGAGCCCAAATCAGCAGTTTTGCAGGTCTCAGGCTCAGAGCTGCGCCACCAGACCCCAACTCTGCTGTGATGCAGGAGCAGGCCTGGGCAAGGGCTGTGCATGTCCCTGGGCTGCCTGCTGCTCACACTCACACCTCACTGCACAGAATGCCCCAAATTCTTTCCTCAGAAGCAGGTCCTCCCTCCCTCCCTCCCTCCCCAGGCTGCCTTTTATGCTGCTCTCTCACAGCTAGCCATGGATAATTAATGCTGCTTGAAACGACGGATGTCACCAGCCCACCCAGGAATGGGTTGATGTGAAACTCCTGCTGCTCACCCATGTTTTAATGGCTCTACAGAAATAACTCAATCGTGTGCTGGCTCCAGTCTAATTCAGCACAGCTCCTCAGCACGAAGGCAGCATCACCCCTACCAGCCATGCATCCTTGCCTCAGGCTGAAGCAGGAATTTGGGTTTCCAAATATCCCACACTGCCCCATCAACCTCACTTTGACTCCTTCCACCCCTGGGAAGTTTCTGTGTTACAGGAACCTGGTGGCAGATTTGGATAAGAGTGGGAGCTGAAATACTGTCAGTGAGAAGCACTCTTGAGATAAGAGATTGCTTTTTAAATAGCAAGAGAGCTCTGGTTGTTTATCTACTTGTTCAAAACACAAAAATTTTAAGCAAAACATCATTTTGTTTTGATATAAAATGAAAAATGCACTGGTATTTCAAGGTCATTCACATTTTTTTTCATTCAGTCAGGTTCTGTGTGGCTGTCTCTCTTTCCTCTTTGCTTTTCCATCCTGAGCTCTCCTATCTGACAATAATGGAACTGGGAGAGGGGAGGGGGAGGGAGGAAAGGGAGAGAATAGAAAAAAAATGCACAAAGAAAACTGTGACCCACTTTTTGTTTTTATTCACTCTTACACCACAAGGAATTGCTCCTATCACCTTCAACAGTAGGGCTGCTCCCGTTTCCACCAGCTCTGAACACAGTCCCCATGCTTTCCTCTCCTGTTGTAGTGTGTCAGCCTCCAACTAACTCAGGGAGGGCTGTGGGCCCCGGCGTTTAACCTCTCAAAGGACTCTTCTGTCTCAGAAACACAGTGCTCAAATCTTCCCTGCTTAATGCGAGCACTTGGCCTGGCCCTGAAATATTGAGTGGTTATGGCAGAGAAAGAGTCTGTGATGGGTGATCAATTTAAGATGGTAAACAGCCTGTCAAGGGTTGTTCCAGGAAATACATTTTTTTTTTTAGTCATTTTTATGTGAGAACATGAGGAGGGTGAGCAGAGAAAGCTAACAAGTGTATTCACCTGGAATTAATCACTTCTGAGTGAGATATACAGACTTCCCATTAGCTAGCAACAGCACAGAGGCATCCTGGAACCCTAATGTCGGGATCAGATGAAGAATAACAAAGGCAAGTGATGTAACATCTGCTGGAGCACTGGCTTGTCTGAGGCAGATTTCCTCCACAATCCTCCACATCACCCTGGCACACTCCAGTTTGCAATGGCACTTTCTTCTTCTCAGCTCAAACCATTCTCGGCTAGTTTGGATCTGTGATCCCTTCCACCATCCAAATCAGGGAGTTGAGGCATTTACAAGGGTTCAATCTCCCTCAAGTGATTCACAGAATGGCAGGATGCAGAGAGAGTTGAGAGCAACAGCAAGGGGTTTTTGACCCTGAAAGTTGTGCCTGGGAAATGCTGAGAATATTCTGTCATTGTTTCTCTCTGCCTGGAGGCTCCTGGGCCTCTCTGGATTGGTATAGGGAGGGCAAACTGCTAATGCCATTCCTGTAACTAGGTTGGCTAAATCCTAAAGAGCTCCTAAAACAGCAGGTTGTATTGCTCCTAATACCCCTCCTTTGTGTATTCTCTTTATTTCCTGCATTATTTCTTCTTTTCTCTTTGCTGTAACTCAGCCCAGCAAGCCTGGGTTGAAAGCAGCACACAGCAGCAATGATGGGAGTGGGCCAACACTGCTTCCATTTCTCTTGAACCCAGGGCAGATGATAAAGTTGTTCCCTAGAGCCCATTAACCCACGGTTGACTGCTAGTAAGGATCACCCAATGTTGGCAAGCTGGCATGGTTTTTAAAGCTTGCTCTTCTGCATGTCCGTGTGTGCTTAATAAATTCAGGAGTTGGTAATTGCTACAATGAAAGCGAGCCAGCAATAATGCGATGCAATGTTTAGACTTACTTAACTACTTAATCTTATAATGGAGATTTTCTGTTCTCTTTGGTCTTGAACACTGCTATTCCCCATCATTGTTTTTTACCTCTTTCTCTAGATTCTCTTATCTCTAGGTTATGTTTTCCCTTTAGCACACTCCCCCATATACATATACACACTCAAGTGCCTTCCTGCATTCCCCACCTAACTCCTTCACCCTGACCCAGCCTTCTGCCATCTCCCACATCGAGGACCTGGGTCATGTTCCACACATTGCCTGCTATGACTGCCTGCATCCACCTACCCCACTGGACTGGGACCAGGAGGGCCATTCAGAGCAGCAGAAGAGATTATTGAATGAACAAAACCCATCGGCATGGACACACAAGGGTTGTTGCAGGTTCAAAAGCCACATGTGAATTCTGCTGACAGAATCTGGGCAGGAAATTTAAAAAATATGCCAACTTTCCTGCGTAAATTCACCTCTCATAGCAGTATATGCATGATTCATTCAGACATATCATTATTCCATACTTTTGCCATTCTTTTTCCAATTATTATTATTTTTTTTAACTACGTTTTTTGTCTTTTTTTTTTCCTGGAGAATGTGCTGTCATTTCATCAGTGCAGAAAAAAAAAAAAGAAAAAGAGAGAGAGAATTTGTTAAAAAGTAATGAAAAAGAATCCTAGTTCAATCTTTTGTCAGTATTATGATGACAGAAATTGTCATAAACAACTCACAAGTCAGGAAGATCAGTTACTGCCATAGTCAGGTCTTTCTGCTTTTTTAGAGCCTTATTTGCTTTATAAACACCTCTTTTTACACCTTTTTTTATCTCTGTGTGAATTAGTTACTGCTAATCACTGATCTAGTTACTGGTAGAGAATTAGTTCCTGCTTCCATAAGATCTAAAAATGTGTACAGTCTAATTAATAGCAAATTAAGCAAGGATTCATTCTTTGCCCATACATTTTTCTGCAGCAGTTCAGACCTGCTTATCTATTTGCTGCGATGCTTTGCCAAAAAAATACCGTCAACCCTTGGTGTATCTGTACAGATATCAACAACTGTAGCTGAAATAGCCTGTGAGGACCATTGGCCATGGCCCAGTAGCAAAACGCTTGCAAGTGGGACAGGGCTATGTACAAGTGAAGCCTCAAGAGGTCTAAAGAGGGTTAGTCACTGCAGAGGTATTTTCTAACAGATGAAGTGATAACTACGGCTGCATTCTGCTTCCATGACTGTGTCTTGTATGACTAATTGGTGAAGATAGAAAGTTATGCCACAATAATAATCAGCACACATTGCCTCATCTTTTATTTTATTTTTTTTCGTAGTGTGGATGATGTCTAGGACATCAGAAGGTTTGAAAAATAAAGCTGCAGATCCCAAACACACAGTGTAACTTATCCTGCCATAGGGATGCCAGGGCATCCAGACGTCCCTGGGTCTCACTCAGAGGACAGATGTGGTACCTGGTGTTAACCTTTTATGTTTTGGACAAGTCAGCTCCTGCCTCAGTTTCTCTATTTGTAAAACAGCGTTAATTATATGTTTATTCTCTTTGTTCAAATGCTTTGAAGCCTACTCATAGTAAATGTTACCTACAGGGCTGGTAATAGCTATTATAATGAAATTACTATCAAATTATATATGAATTTTGCATCACAATTATAATTAAATCTACCATTTAAATTTAATTTTCGTTTGGCTTCAGACAACATGTGCAATAACTCCCCAAAAGCCAGAAGGTCCCATGTTCTTTCAGTACAGAGAAAAACTGCCCTTAATTTTAAACTGGAGCTTTAGTGTAAGCAAACCAACAAAGGGAAGCCTAAATTAAAAGAGGGTATCAAAGGATTCCAGCACTGATAGAATTCCACTGAGTATTGCTTAAGTAGAGGTCCTTTTCAACACGGTATTGATGAACACATAAAAGTAGGAGAAACAGAGTTCAGTCCTCTGCATCAAAAGTGAAGATCCAAGATATGGTTTTTGTCCACATTTTTGGTCGAAGCCCTGCATCCCTAATTCATAACCCAGATGGATGTGTTGACTTTTTCAAAACTGGCAAAAGGTTTGATTCCACTTTAATTTAAGAGTCTATTGGCTGCCAGCCAGGAGGAACTTTACTTCTTTCCACTGGTTTGCAGAAGAAGAGTAATTCAAGCTTTGCATTAATTTGAAAGCTCTCTCCTAAAATTCTTATTTCCAGTAGCTGTTCAATTGAATAAAAATAAAATTAAATGTAAACCAGGTTGATTTATATGTGGCTGAAATTCTCCAGGAGTATGAAGTCCAAAAAGAAAAAAAAAAACATTAATGCAACCACTGCCAGGTGTGGAACACAGTTCTACTAACTGAAGATAGAATAAATTGCTTCTTCAATTTACCAACACATCAGTTGTCTTTGTTTCAGAGGCTACATGACATTTAATGAGTTTGTCTTCTTAATGGGCACTGGATACATTTCAGAACTAGAGCCGGAGCCAGAAGAGCATTTAGCTGCTTAATACCTAATTCCCATTAATTTCAGTAAAAGTGAGGTGCAAAAATATCTCTGTGGGTAGGCCCCTTTGCATTTAGCTTCAGTGGCTTTACATGTTAGAGGAACAGGCTGCCTGGGGAAGTGGTGGAGTCATCATCCATGGAGGTGTTTAAGAGCCGTGGAGATATGGCACTGGGAGATGGTCAGTGGGCATGGTGGGAAGGGGACGATGGTTGGACTACAGGAACTCAGAGGTCTTTCTCAACCTTAATGATTTTAATGATACTATGACTCTATGATTCTGTGAAAATGTGCCTGTGTACTTGAAGTGCTTGACTCAACTCTGGTTGCATTGCTCAAGCAAATTCACCAAGTTCCCTGCTGTCCCTTCAGATCTCCAGCTGCTTAGTTGAGCCTTCGAAGAGCAGGGATGAGGACTGCGGCCAGTAGGTTACAGATCATGGGGCTCCTTCCTCAAAAAGACACCATCCACGTGTCACCCAGCAGCAATGCCATCCTTGCTGCCAGACCCTGCTGAACTATCTCTCCAAATTGCAAGCCCAGAATGCTTGTGGAAAATGGGTACAGTGGATAGGAGGAGGATGACAGCACTTAGGTCTTGCTTTGACAAGACCATGGTTTATATCACAGCTCCCCCAGATCCTAGGGCTGAATCCATCCCTCCTGTTGAATGCTTCTTAATGGACCTGAGTAGAATGCACAGCACACACAAAGCCCCCTCTGAGGCACAAAGAGCTCTGCCAAACTTCTTTGCAGCACTTGCGAGTTATTTGTAACAGAGGTGATGCATTTAGAAAGATGGCCTCTGCTTGCCTGCTTTCAAAAGCCTCTCATTCTGCACACAAAGTGGTGCTGGGAGACCACACCAGTTCTCCTGCATCCCTGATGATGGTAACGTGGTTCCCACAGTCACAGCCCAAACATCATTCCTGCTTCAGGAGGAACTCTTGACACATTTATCTCTTTGTACTGAGCCAGCTATCAACATGGCTCTGCTCTACGGCAGCATGATTAGATAAATTACTGTTTTGTGGAAACTACGCCTGGTGCACGCTTCTGGCTCAATATCTGGAGGAAAACTAAGGCTTTATTTAAGCTATCTGCTGTGAGGCGATAAAGCGCTGTGTGCATTTCTTGCTTAGACATGAAAACTTTGCCACCATCTGTGCTTTATGACAATCATGTTATGGTATTGAAAGTGAACTGGAGGCCCAAATCAAAACTGGAGCTCTCCATTGGTGGATGTTGCAGAAGAGGTAGGCTTTGCCACTCAGCACCAACACGTCTACGTCAGCAGGAGGATCATCAGGAGAAAGGGAGTACTGTAGAGAAAGTACTGTAGACAAAGGCTGTACAGAGTAGGCCCTGAGGAAGAGCCTGACCACTGCAGATGTCCTTAACTCAGTGGAAATAGAGAAGCTGAATATTTGAGAGGAAATGGTGTCCAAGGACATGCTAAAGATCACACAGGGAACCTGGCATACAGTTAGGAACTGGAGGAAGTTCCCAAACTGTCAGTCTATACTTGGACTGCAAGAAAACCATCTGATACTATTCTTTATTGTGCTTTGAGAACAGTTGCATGTTTGCTCAAGAAAGACAAGCAGAAGGCTCCGACTGGCATAACTTGACTCTTGCTGGTTTTGCTCTGTGAGAATTTGCCCTGTAGGACCTATAAGCTTCTTTCTTTCTTCTTATCTCTGTGGTATCTTGGCAGCCATTAAGCCTGAGTAAGCACTTCCCAGCTGTAATTTCCAGAAATATAGGTAATTATTTTTGCCTTGAGTTGCTTTTGTCAGCAACAGGTGCTGTTGGAGTATTTCACAATGGTGTAGCAGGGAGAGCTGTGACTGGGGGGAAGGCAAGGAGGCTCTCTGGAGACCTGAAGGCCTCTGGGCTGAAAGAGAAAACTTTTAAAGAAGGTGTAAAGATTTTCTCTGAAGGGAAGGAACATGAGCATGCACGAGTTGTACTGTGTCAAGATACTGTGGGCAACAAACAATTGATAAAAGCACTTCATTCTGTCAAAACCCAATTTATTTAGTTGAAACCCAGTTGGTGGGAAACATGATGTTGGATTTGAGCTTCTCTTTTTTTTTTTTTTGTACATCTCCAAGTAATCCCTTCGTGGTGCTGCTAGGATAATCAGAGTGAGTACTTTCAAGGCTCATGGATACACCGTGTGCACCTTAAAATGAAGAGAGGTTTTGAAAGAACTAGGAGAAATCAGAATTCAGCACGCCAGATAAAGGTGGAAGCTGCTTTAATTATAGATTCAGTCCACATTGCATTAAGGATTACTCAATAATGAGATGTCCACTCAGCCCTCATATAACCTCATTAAAGACTGATACGTCTGTCTTTTAAACATTTTTTCTTCACTGTGCCAGATCTTAAAAGGCTCCCTCCTGGTAATGCAGCAGTACCTATTCAGCAGACCTAGCTTTTTTTAGGTTATTGAAGATGCATAAAAAAATGAATCTGCAAAGTTTCAAAGCTGGAAACAAAGAGGACCTGTGGGACAGCTGCTGGTCTTCTAAAGGTTAAACTCTGCAACCAAATCTCATTATGTTTTTAGGAACATCATCCAAGTCTAGCTGGGTCAGTTACAGGCCTGAGGAGTGCTGCATTGGCAGCCAGACATGGTCATATCTGCATTTCCATTTGTGACTGCTTTCCCCGAATCTCTCAAGATCTACAGAATCTTTCCTGGTGGCTGTGAAAGGACCACTGTGAATATGAACTCACCAGAATGCCCGGAAAATCTCCAGGGGTTGGAGAAGGGCTGGAGACCCAACGTCAGCAACACCTGGGTGTTTCTGGCAAGCCCTTCCCCAACCTGAAATGAGCTTAGATATTTTCTTACAGGAGAAGAAAAGGCCTACACCACTAATACATACTGTAGCTGGAGTCAGTGCCGTCTTTTCCACAGATTACTCCCATGCCTTTAGACAAGTAGCTTATCTTTTCCATTCTCCTATAAAATAAGGATAGCAGTAATATTTTCCTATTGTTTCTCTCCATTCAAAGTTGAGGAAAGTTGGGAGCATCTCAAATGGAGTTGATGGAATTGCAACGATATAAAGAAATGAAATAACCAGTAATTGTTTACAAGTTTATTTCGAGGTAAGGCTGTGCTTACACCTCACTGCGTGACCTGTATATTTGTCACAGGCTGTCGTGGTCACAGCTGGGGTCATTAGATGATCCTATCCTATCACTAATGAACACCATGTTCACTGTTGTCTAAACAGTCCATGCAAAGCTTCTAGCAGCATCGTATTTTTCACCTGATTGCTTCAAAGCATTCTCAGAGCACTACTCTAATTTCTACTTTAAAAATCAGTGCTTTTCACTGGTCTGTCAAAAAGAAAACATCCCTCTCCCTTGTCTCTCAGGGTGGAGAACTAAGGGTAAAAAAAAGCAGTTCTATGCTTTTGCATTCCTGCCAAAGCGGTTATCAGAATCTTTAACATTTACGGCACTCTGAAGTGAATCACCGGCCTGCATCTCATCTGAGCATCTATTTTTTCACCATAATCTGCTTTTAGAAGGGCTTTTAACTGCATCAGACTTTTCTCTTCCATTAAAATGCTGTCTGGATGATTGGAAAACAGAATAGCCAGTCCTCATTGCTCAGTTTCCATAGTGAATGTCTGGAGCAAAGGTCTGTGGGATTATTCAATTACTGCAATAATGGCCTTTGACCTGGTAAAACAATCCAAAAGGCAGAATTCATCTATTGGATTATTTTGTACATTAATCATATTCTATTTAGAAATCACAGTGAAACATCTTGGGTTCAAGACAGACTGCAAACTATTTGTGTGCACTGTGTTGAAGTGACTTAAATCTTTATGTACGTAATTACACAAATGATATCTTCTGAGATTTTCTCCCCTTCACATTTATGTACTTTGCTAACCATGTTTTGAACTGCAAAACCTCCTGTTTTAGCTGCACATCACCAGCACTAACCACAATAACCAATGTGATGAGTGCTCTGTGTCGATACCAAATTGCCAATAAAAAATGTTCTGGATCCTGAATCTGCAGAGGTGTGGGAGAACAACAACACCCTTTGCTCAGTGCTGAACTGCCTGCTTCATGGATCAAGTGGAGAGCAAACAGCCTCCAACATCTGTCTCCCCTTCTCATTACCCTGTCCCCAGGAAAGATATAGGGCTACTACAGGGGGGCTGTGGGGCCCTAGCAGGTAAGCACTGTAGTCAATCATGAGTAGATTTTAAGTTCAAGTGACAAATGAAACATGTTCACTCTTCCTGCAAGCTACTATAGGGTCATATTCCCACACTGAAATTTCTGGAGGTTTTTGTTGGCTCTATGCTGTATTGGTAGCAAGGATGCATTAAACAAAACAAATAAAGGTCCGAAAAAAGTAGCAGTAGCAACACTAGCAGCCCATGGCTTCCCACCCAGCTGTTTTAGAAACTGCAAAACACATTTGCTGGTAAGCCTGGTGACTCTAACGAAGACAAACACCTGGTAAGGAGCACGGTGAACTGCTTCAAACACCTTCACCTCCTTGAGAAGGAAGAGGAGCTGTTATGCTTTGCTCACAGGGGCAATGAACCAAGGACCCCAAATCCTCAGCTGGGGTCTCCACAAGTGACACAAAGATCTGGATGCTCAGAGCAGGTTGACACCCTTTGTGAAGATCTCCAGTGTTGACTGATTGATTTGTTTGATGCCTTTTGCAGGTGGTATAACCATGTGGCAGCATCTCCACTACTCAGAGGAGAGCAGTGCTGCTGGGCTGATGGGGATGGAGAGGGGAGAGCACCCCCAAGGAGACCTTCCCTGCTGTGTGTGTGTGGCTGTGTCCTTATACTCAGGCCAAGTGATATCCAAAGGGATTTTAGATGTTCAGTCTGTTCTGGCTCTGCCCCAGGGCTGGATGACTTTCAGAAGTTCCTTTCAGGCCTTTTTTTTTTTTTTTTGCTTCAGTGATGCTGGGAAAAAATTTGAGCATACGAGCAAAAAGTATCCTTTCTTTTCCTGTGAATGAAAATGAGTAATTTCCCAGCAGAGGCATACCCAGTAAATCACTGATGTCCACTCTCACAGCAGGATATATGACACTCATAGGTCAGGTATAAATGTGTCAGCTGAAGAATCTGCTTTCCACTGGGTAAAATCAGAAATAATTCAGAGCATATAACATGGCTTTGCTGAAGGGAAGGTGAGATGCCCACAGCATGTTAACTGAAGGGGAGCTGCTGCCTGCTGGTAGGGCTGAACCAAAGATGTTGCTAAAAGCCCAGTTATTCACACAGAGCCTTCCAGATCACTGATGTTGCCTCCTGCTTGGCTGCATCCCCAGAGATGGAGATCCATGTCCTGAGCTACTGAAGGGCCTTTTGGTCAGCCTGTTCCCACTCTGAAGCTTCTACTTCCTGTACACTAAAGCTTATGCAGCAAGGTACATGAAGGTGTCCCATGACACCTATGGGGCAGCAGAGGCTCCAGCCTGCCTTATTCTCCATTTCCCCCCAGAATCCATCAGAACAGGAGGGGTGCGATGAAGTCCGTGAAGCACATCCCAGTTCACAACATCAGTGGGAGCAAATGCACAAGAAAAGGGCAATGGCAAGAACATTGCCCCATGTCAGACAGGGACTGAGGCTAAACTGGCCCACCTGGGTCTGTCATTCACACTTCCTGCTTCTTAGGAGCACTGATCCCCAGGGCAATCAACATTTTTGTTTGATGTGACAGTAACTCACTGATCACAGGTGAAATTTCTTCATCTTGGGACTGGGAATTTCCAGTACTTCCTTCTTCAACAATGATTTTGCAGCACCAACTACCCAGAACTATACTCAGTGCTTTTGGCCATCCAGCTGGTCAGGGCCATCCAGATGCTTCAAGCAGTCTGCAGGCAGCTAGAAGGAACCAATGAGTTCAGGACTGGAGATGTGCAGACATTATAAAAATGTCAGGCTAGCACAGGCTCCTCTAAAAACAGTGAGAGCTAACACATCTTGTTGAGTAAGTGCTGCTTTTGAGAGGGTCCTAATTGGGAATTTTTATTCAGCATTGACACTCTTTTATCAAATCCTTGTCTGCATGAAGTTCTCCTAGGCGGAGTAGAATGAGATTCATATTAGCACATTTCTGCTCTTCCAGGCATTTCCACATCACTTCCCCTCTGCAGATGAAATGCAACACAGTAATAAGTGGCATTTCTGTAGAATGTGCTGCCTCCAGACACAAACTGCATTCCTAATTAGTTCTACCTATGGGGAAAATAACACAACAGAAGACATTCTGATAACAGCACCATACCTTCAGTAGCCTGCTTTGATCCTGAAGTTGCTCACAGAATTCCAGAAAGTCTGATCCTGAAACAATAAACTGTAGGAACTGGGACCAGTATTTGTAGGATTATTATTATTTTTTTTAATTAAAACAACTGTCATACATAGACAAAGCCTGAGAGCTTCTGACTATCACATCTCCCACGACACATTTGCAGGAAAATGGTGAGAATCTATGAATAACACCCATGGATTAGCATACAATCCAGGGTTAATGCATTTTCTAAGTGGTGGCAACCTGCTGTTGACTAGCAAGAGATGTGTGTGGGGGGTTGGAGTGACTTGGGCAAACAGAGCCCAGATATCACACACCCCACCAAGGGAGAAGGCCAGCATCATGTGTGTTTGGGCATGTGTCTCCTACATGCTCTCCTAGAAGCAGATAGAGTTCAATGCCTCTAACTTCTTGTATTCAGGGCACCAGCAGTCCTGCACAAACACAGAAATGCATGTGAGAGGGGATCAAGTTAGGTGAGAGCTGGATGGCATTGTGCCTTTGAACATCAGATTCTCCTTTTCCTTTATTAATCTAGTTTAAAGGCACATGACACCGAGGAGGGGCTTTGCAGTCAGGTAACACAGGCTTAGTGTGTGGGGTAGCTGAGCTACCCCCAGCCCTTACTGTCACACTGACCATATCTAGCATTTATAAGAGTGAACTGTAAAGCACAGCAGTATATTTTAAGAGAAAAATGTTAGGGATCTGGCTCTCCCTGTGTAACAAAATGAGTACAGAGAGCCTGTGTGTGAAGACTTTACATCCAGTAGGATTCATGTCCATTAACTGACTCACGAAAGGTCAAGTGGAGACACAGAGATGTGGCACACAGAGCTGTAAGCCCTGGGAGCTCCCCTTGCTCTTACCCTGTGCTGGTGGAAGAAATGACTTCCAGTGCCCAGCTCTCAGACAGATATTCTTTTACTTTGGCTTTAAACACCACCACTAGACCATTGCTTTGGTGGCTTATGTTGCAGCAGTTTGGTTTCTTGTACTGCCCAGCTCAGGGTATGGAAACTGGGAAAAGCTAAACAAAAAGGAAGGCAGGATGGTATTCCTCATCAGCTAAAAGTGGATGGTTTTAGGAAAATCTACTGGAAATCTGCTTTCATAAGCTCTCCAATCTGTTTTCCTCTGCCTGGCTTGCAGTCACTTTGCTGGCTCTATAATGAGCTGTTACAAGAGAGTCTCCTGTAAATCAGATGACTCTGTTGTCATCCGATGCTTATATTGGGCACGCTGAGTCATGAGGCCGGGGATGCAGCGTGAGAAGGTAACCACACTGAATGATGGCAACTGGGTGCAGGATGGAAGGTGCAGATGAGTGGCTGTGATGCAGGGACATTGGGCCCTTGTCCCAGCCCTGCTCCTAACACAGCCCTTCTCACTGCAGTGGGAACGTGTGCTGCAGGCAGTACCTACAGTGAACTGCTCCATGGCTGTCACACACCCAGGTTCAGAGAAGGGTCAGACAGAGCATCCCAGCATGGACTTACACAGAAGGCACTGCATTTTTCTTTAAAATAAACAACAAAAAAAGCCAAATTATGTTATTTTCCAAGCACTGTTCCCTTTTAGCAGCCAGTCCCAGGCCCCTCCCATTGGCTGTACACTTGCCTCCGTGACCTATGGCTTCACTCCTGCGATCCCTCCTTTTCTCCACCTTCCTGGTCCAAGACATCCTGTGTACTGTCTCCTTGTCTTCATGACCACGCACTGACTTGGTGACAAAGGATTCAGGATTCAGGATTCCAAATACTGGCAGTCCCCATTGAAGAGCCTAAAGCAGTGGAGAAACACCACTGCCTCTCTCACAAAATCCCTCTGGATAGTTTACATCACTGTTAAATAGAGCCCATGCTATTGATTTTGCTCACCTCCTGCACTGAAACATAGCATCATAGAATCATTAAGGTGGGAGAAGATCACTAAGACCATCCAGTCAATCCCAACCCATCCCCACTGTGCCCACTGACCACGTCCCTCAGTGCCACATCTCCACAGTTCTTGAACACCTCCAGGGACAGTGACTGCCCCACCTCCCTGGGCAGCCTATGCCGATGAACTACTACTCTTTCACAGAAGGAATTTTTCCAGATATTCAACCTGAACCTCCCCTGGTGCAATTTATTTGTGCCTTGGGTTCACAATGAAACCACACAGTCACACAGAGTGGAAAACAGCCACATTATTGCTGTGTTTTCTATGAGGGTGTGGCAGCTTAGAAAAAGGAGCAGTTCACTCATTTGTTTTGCGACATAAAATAGCTCAAAAGGCATCAAGCTGAATCCAGGACAGAGTCCTGTAGCCTTGCTGACAAGCAACATTACGATAACGGCATTCAGATATCACCAGTGAAATATTCTGCAGGTTGCCTCTTGAAGGACACTGTCAACTTTCAGATTTTCCTTCTCATTCCAGAATGCAAGGAAATCCCAGGCATCTGCAGCATGGGGAAAGTGATGACTTGGATGCTTTAATAGACAAACTGCTCCCCTACGAGAAGGGGCACCTGCTCCAGAAATCCATTTCCTTATTTTATCTACTAAATATTTAATGCAAAATGCACAACAAGGTTTGGCACCCACATGCATACCCTGACCACATAGCCATATTTGCTCTGATGACTTCTGTGGCTTGATCAGAGGTGGAGTTCTTCGTTGCACAACAGACCCTGAAAAGCAGGAATAATGGGAGGTGTCAGCAGCCTCCACTGGACTAAATGGTTAGCAAGCACGGATTTGAATCCCTTCTCTCACCAAACATGAGCCCTTGCCAAGAAAAGATCTGAGGAGTTCTGTGAAAGACACTGAGTCTACAGGTGCCTTCAGAAAAGTGTCCTGGTGCAGTGGATCCCAGCTGGGGGTGGTGGATCCCAGTTGGGTGTAGGCATCTCCTCTCAGTCCTGAAAAGAATGCTGGCTCCACAGAGGACAAGTTTTTGTGTATATCCCATGCTGGACGGTAATATCTTTGTGGTAATATCAGCCAGTGATGATAAATATGAAGAAACCAATGTGCCTAATAGGGCAATGCCAATGGAAAGCAGAAGGGCAGAGAGTTGGTGGCGAGCAGCTCCTTGCTGGCTGCTGGAGAGAGCTCTGTTCAGACACAGAATCTGGCCAAAAGGCTTGGCAATCTCTGCCAGGCACAATGCTGTGCTGAGCACAGGGCAAAGACACCCTTACTTCTCACAGAGTATAAGGGTATAATTTCTTAGGGAGAGACAGAAAGTCCATCGTTACCTTCTCAGGGTACAGGAAGGGTACCTCTCCCTCCTCCAGCCACTTCATTTCAGCTACATGACTGCTATTGTGTTTGGAATCACTGCTTTGTTCACATACAGATAATGTTTTCCCAGGGAGATCAACAAAAGAGCATCACATGTCTAATATTTTTTTATCTCTTTTCTCCAGAAGATAGCATCGAGCCAACCAAGGAGAGCAGCCGTCTCCGTGAGCCCTCCTGTCCAGCTTGTGCCTGTGGCCCTGGGCTCTTAGTGCAGTGATGAGCAGTGGCTGCAGCGGATGCTGTGTCTGTGTGCACTGGCAGCACAGCTGCTCCTGGAGCCGTAAATCCTTTGCTGTGGTGGCTGAGTCACTCTCACGCTTTCCTTTCACCAAGGTACAGCACGTAGAAGACAAATAAACACCAGCAGCCCTGCTGAAAGGTTCTTACTTTCCTGGGGATCAGGTTAATGCTGTTGGGCGGCAGGATTGCTTTTTCTGTTCATCTCCCCCCTTGTGACCAAGAGGAACAAACATCCCGTGGCCACAGCCAATCTCCACCCAAGCAGGATAGGACAACAGGGGCACAACAAAGGTTGCAACACTGAAACGATCTCTCAGCACATCTCTGCTATCTGGGTCTGATAACAGCCCCGGGCAACGTCCCTCCTCTCTCTCCCAGTGCTACTGTGTAATACGAAAGTGCTGGGGTTTTTAGAGAAGAAACATCACATGCAAGATGATCTCCCTAGGATAAGTAATTATAATGTTGTCTGCTGGTGCCTGTGGGGACAGCAATGCATTTCTTGGCAGCTCTGAAGTGTTGTTCAAGGCAGATTTCCTGCACAGATTCAGGCACTGGCAGGCAGCCACAAGTGGGACGCAGATGAATGCGCCTGCTCAGGAAATGATAAAGGAAGTGAGCAAATGCTTTTGTTTGTGAAGCAGTGTCATCTGGAGAGCCGTCAGATTCTCTTCCAGAGGTGAAGCATGGAAATCACGAGCAGCTCCCAGCCTGTGCCACGCATCAGGTGCTGGCACGGGGAGCAATAGGCAAAGCTGCCAGTCCTGCCAGATGTCCCATCCCAGACTGGATTTGGGGTCAGCCCAAATCAACTAGGAACTTTCACCACCATTTTGCTCCTTAAGACACTTTTCATCCGAGTGCTTCTTGTCACCTGATAGGAACAGGCTGACAGTAAAATGCAAACACGGGAGAACAAAGCCATCAGCTTTCCCTGCCTGGTCACAGGGGAGTTACTGCAGCTGCTCGAAATCTGCACTCAGCAAGCCAGGGTGAGAGCATGACTACCTGCTGACACTCCAAAGGGTCTTAATGCACTGTCACCTCCTGAGTAGGTCCCCTTGGGCATCTCAGTGATGGGGAAGGGAGATGGCCAGGATTGCCAAGCTCTTGTAATGAAGCTGTCTCTTATGAAGGCTTTTTTTCCACAAAGCCAACCTTAGGAGATAAGGGGAGTGATCTTGGCATGGATGAGATGAGAAGGAGCGCATGCCACAGAGGCTAACAGCATGGCAAGCATTGCATATCCACCTGCACTAGACAGAGAAAAATCTATCAGCAAAGATGGACTGGGCAGATTTCAGCACTGGGACAACACATGAGACCCTGGGGTTAAAAGTTTTTTCTCGTGTGGGTGATGAGTTCACAGAAATGAGTCACAATGAGTTTCACAGAGCAGGCATCCTCCAAGCAAGTTCTGAAGCTCTGGCAATGCAAAGAAAGAATCCAACAGGCAAAGCATTCTCCTGGGCACGTTAGATCCCAGTTAATGGAGACGCATTGATCTGACCACTCTGAGAGTACAGATCTTTCTGCACTGGTATTTTCTTTTCAATTGGAGAAATAGATCGAGAGAAAACTGACAGAATTTAGATAACCACAGATATTTTCCCAGGCTCACAGCACATCTTCATAGCCCAAGGAAAATAACAGTGAAAAATGTCCCCACGTGGAAGAAATTTCTGTTATTGATTTTCTGGGACTGAAGCAACTGAGACAGAAGGAGAAAAAGGAGTCGTGCTCGTAAGTGGACACGTCAGAGTGTGCAAATAAAAATTAAAGCTTTGGTATATTTGAGGTTGATAGATTCTACTCAGAAACATTCAGATATGTTTTAAAGAGCCTTGCAAAGATTTTCTTCCTAGAACATTAGTGAATAAAACACTTTGTGGATAAAACACTTGCATCTGATTGTATCAAAAAAGAGGCCTGAAAGTAAACAGATGAGGAATATCTGCACTGCACTTCTGTATTACTATAGTTTGATGACAGTTCAGAGGACTAAATTTGCCAAAGTTTTCTCCACCATTCAGGACAATGAAATCTTTTCTGCCTAAACCTTGACCTCTGTCTAGAGGCTTATCAAGAGACCAAAACAGACAGCAGAAAGGGAAATCCTCTAAAATGCATTCAGAGCACTAATAGGAAATCTCCAAAAAAGTTGAGGCACAGAGGGCTCGTTTTTGTCTACAGCAAAGCTGAGGTCTTTATGAGTAAAGTAGAAACCACAGGGGGGGATGGTCTGTACAGATCTTGTTTAGATCTCTGTCAGTGCCCATCAGATGCTGAACTACATGGAGAAGCCCTGAGTCTACACAGTTTTAAACATCTGGTCAGCAGAGCTTGGCCTGATGGATGGCCAAGTCAGGACAACAAAACATGACCTTACAGAGGCTACCTGGACACTGCATGTTCCTCCAGCATCAGAGGGGCTGCAGCAGGCACGTGTGGTGACTCCCACAAGAATTTTGGATTCTGCATATACACTGCTCCAGCAGATGAGTAAATGACAGACACATTTTAAAAGAAGAGATGGAGCAGGAAGGAGGAAATTGAGCAGGTCTTCTGTTTCTTATTTTCAGGCACAGTATTTTAATATTTTGTATCTATTTTTTTTCCATGCACAATTACAAGCTTTGCGTGCCTGGAGGTACTGTAAGAACAGTTCTGGGCAACTTCTAAACTTGCTTCTGAATTCTCTGTTCTGTTCTTGCAGTATTGCTTAAAGCAGCAATACTACAGGATGACAGAAATGAATGACATTCATTTGGCTCCAGAGAACTTTGTTGCCTTACTTTCACATGGCGTTTGTGCCAATAAAGGTTTGTGCATTGGAGACCAAAGCAGCTCCCTAAGCAGATTTTTACCCTGGGGTAGTGGCTATCTGAATGTTACCAACGCAGAAGATTGTATAACTCAGCAGATCCCAAATCACAAATGGCAGGTGGGAAGAGTCACTGTAACTTGTCCATGACACATAGACTAAAACACCTTGTAGGCTAGGAAGTTAATACAAAAATCCTAGAAAATGCACAGAGGCATAGATAGGACAAATAAGACAATGGGTAATTCAAGAGAGGTTGCAGCAAGTCATCTCACAGCATCTCAAATAACTGAGCTGGCCAGATCATGAGTCTAAGCAAAAGAGACCTATCAAATAAGAATAGACACACTTCAGGAGGCCACTGATGAGAGGAAGCTGGGACAGGACTTGCTGGGCCTTCTGCTGGGCACAGCAGTGTCAGCGTTTCCCAGGACAACACAGCACCCTGCTGGCCCCAATAGATGTTGGCAGAAAAATCTCCTATCAGCCATTTCCTATGTTTGCATGCGCAGTGGCAGCCCCATCTGGCCACTACATAGCCATTGAGAAGCAGTGCTAAGGAATGGAGGGACTCTCACCATGAAAGCGAGGAAGAAGCGAAGGTAGGAGGGAGGGATCAGAGCTTTTAGAAGAGCAAGGATATTTGGCCTCTAGAGTGCAAATGCAGAAAGGGATGTTGGAATAGAGGCTATCAGACAGTTGTGCAACTTGGGAAGTTACATTGCAGAGTGACAGTGACATCTGGTCCCATGGAAATGAAGGAACTTCTCCCACTTAAGAAACATGCCATTGGAGAGCAGCTGGAGAAGGCACTGCAGATCTCATGCAGCCGGCCCCACTAAGAACAGATGCCATGGCCAACCAGCCTTCCTCCAGCTCTATGTTTCAAAGGACTGACTGTGCCCCATGTTTTCCCCATGTCTTAGAGGATCAGGGAGGTATTCGGCCGCATTAACCTTTCGGTGGTATGAGAGCTGCCAAGCAAGAGGACAGCTGGAATTCCTTCCTCTGTACATACTATCACTGACCTATGGCAAAGTCATTCAAACACATTTGTGTTGAGATGATGTGAGGGCTGATCCAGCCAAAACTTGAAAAAATTTCTCAGAATACCTCCAGGAAGCAGATTTCCAGCCTGAACTCCTTGCTAGTACTTCTATTTTTGACAAAACCATAGCCTCATTGCACAGCTTCCCCTTGATCAGCTGCAGGAGGGTATCAGGCAGACAAAGCCATCCTGGCTGGTCCATGCCCTGCTCGCACCCTGCCTTTGTGTTCCTGGGATGGCTGCCCACCTTGAGCCATGCTGAGGGATGTGGTGCACTAGATGAGCATATTAGGAGAGCCCTATCTATGAACTAGATCATGGATGTCCAACTTTTTGGCTTGCCTGGACAGCATTGAGTAACGAGGAATTGTCTTGGGTCGCAAATACATTATTGCTCTGAAAGTAATGCCTCCTACTTATTTCCATGGAAATTATAGCAGATACGAAGAGCACAATGACACTATTTGATAGAGCAAATTTTCAACTGCAGGACACTATTTTTCAACATAGTCACCGCCATTAGCTATACATTTTCACCAGCAATGAACATCCTGTGCTCATAAAAATCTGCATCTCCGCACCAGTGGAAGTGACTCACTGTCACCAGTGCTGAAATGCACCACCCACTGCCTCACAGTGCTCACATCCACTATTTCTTCTCCATAAACATTTAGCAATCATCAATGAATGTCAGTCAGGTGCCCGTTACTCCACACAAAGGAATTCAGTGACAGACCTTTGATTCATATGCACTTCCATGTCAGACACCATTCTGTCAGACTGCCCCTCTGTTGCCATCAGTCACATGGCAGCAAAGTGTAATGGGATATTAGTGGGAAGGTTCACCCTCTACTGCCATACCACCAATATCTACCTCTGACGTTGTAGGCCAGCATAATAAAATAGGAGGCATTACTTGCGGAACAGCCCTCATACAACATAGAATATTGTTAATATATAAATAATAAAACATATTAAAAAAATATTTTTCATAAAAACATAAAACTAGTGGGAGATTTGACTATGTTTTTGTGAAATGAATGCATTGCTCTGATTTGATGCCAGTGCCTGCAATTCTTAGTGAGGTCTCACCGTGTTCATCAGACATTTTTGATGAAATTTGACTCTGCCTGTACTTCATCCTAGACAATTGTTCACTGCCAAAAAGCAATGACATGAATACAGTGTGATTGTGAAGTCAAGCAGCCCCCCCCAGTACCTCACTCTAGGGACTTTTTAGACTAGGTAAGAATCAGAAGGTCCAAAACTATTGTACCTCCTTCTGACACACGATGATGCTGACTCACAATGACCTCACTTTGCTGGTTGGACCTCACAGCTCCATCATGCCACAGCCAACTCTGCCTGCCCTGGTGGAGCTAAGCCATGGCCAGAAGCAAAGGGACACTGTGCAGCAGATGGAAAAAGCCCCTAGGACAGGCAGTTTTCCCAATCCACAGTCCACAGGGTACTTACATCAGAGGCTGCTCCTCTCCTGGTACAAAATTTCTGGGCACAAAATGTCATGATAAAGGTCTATTTTTAATCTTGTTCTCCTTCACAGCCCCTCAGGGGGAGCATTAGCACATTGGAATTGCTTCTTCCATTCTTCTGTCATCTGTTGTTTCCATGACACGCTTGCCCTGAGGCCATCAGCCTCAGCTGCCAGACACAAGGGCCTCTTCACCTGGCTGGATGTAATGAACTGCGGAGGGTGGACATTTCCAGAGCCTGAGACATTTGGGTTTTACAAAGGAAAGGCAGACTGTCTGAAGGAGTTAATTCAGCAAGAAATGTACACAACTGGCACAATGGCCTCAAGAGATAATGCTTATCAACCCTAGTGTCTTGGGGTCTTCTGAGATAAGGAAGATATGGATCCAAACCCTTGCAAAACAGAGAGGGAGTTGGACCCGGATCATCGACATTCCAGGAGAGCCTCCAAACACTAGAAGTCTATTCTAGCAGCAGGCAACACCCTAAACTACTGCACTGTGAGAAATCCAAAACTGCCAGCATGGATTACATATGCTTCAAGGGCACCTGGCACTTCTCTGGAGATCCAGCAGAAATCCAGGGGCTGAAGAGGCTCTTGAGTCCAGAAAGACTGAGCTTGTCTCTCAACTGTGTCAATCTCTTGGGCAACAAAAATGAAATGACTCCGGAGTGTATTGACACTCTGCACTGAATCAGACAACAGACAAGCAGAGAATTGGGGTGTTTAGTAGGACAGTGCTGGATTAATTTCTGCACACATCATGCTTCAAGCCCCAAAACTTCATTTGAATCTAGTTCCCAACTATGGATCTCTTCCAGGCCCTGCCTTGTTGCTTCCATGACTGGATGGTGACAAATTGTGACTTTCCTTCCACTCCAAATTTTCTGTGTTCTACAGGAATTCACTGCAGTTTTCACGAGCAAAAACAACGCTCACCAAAAACATAGCTGCTCCAAGAAATATTTTGGCTTTGTAGATGAAGTCTCAAGGATGAAATGAGTAAACAGCGGTAATCTTCCAGCTGAGCTGCGTGTGTTGTGAGAGTGCATGTGCTCGCACGTGCATTTTTACTGGAACTATTGTCATCTTCACTAAATATTTTACTATGTTAAAAAGCATAATTTGTAAAGGCCTGTCAGCAGTAGAAATAATACATGATTTTTCATACCCATGCTGCACTAATTAAAATTCACTTGTCAGATGCCACACTGCTCTCCTGCTCAGCTGGTTTTGTAAATACAGAGAAACCACATCCCACGTGCACAAAAAAATCCCTGAGTCATCTTGCTTATGATGGGACCCATTCCCACTATGTCCCTCAGTGCCACATCTCCACAGTCTTTGAAAACATTCAGGGATTGTCACTCCACTACTTCCCGGGGCAGCCTGTCTCAGTGCACTGCCACTCTTTCTGAGAAGCAAATTTTCCCAGTATCCCAGACATCCAACATTTTCTCCTCAGATCCCACTGGTGTCAGGGAGATAAGTCCCAGTGATCTCAGTGGGTGCTGGATCAGACCTAGCGCCCATTCTTGTACAGCAGCTGTTTCTGGCTTCAGACTAGTTACACACGGAATGGACAGCACAGTTTCCAAGTTCTGTAAAATTTGGTATTGAAAAGCACAGAGGAGCTTAAGGATTTCTTTTCTTGATGTGAATTTGCATAAATGTATAAGCATTTTAACAAGTTCTATGTTAAGATTTTGATGTAATTTATATCTTGCTCTTTTCCATCCTTGGTGCTAATTAGTTGACCATGAACTGAAGCTCATTCTCAGGCTGGGTTCCAAGCCCCTTCCTTTGTTGGGAGAGCAAGCATTAACTGCACGATTTTTAACCATTAGCAGATGAGTGGGATCCCTACTGCAGGCTGTGGAGGGCTCTGGACCAGGTCCTTCCCCACCTCCCTGCCTCCTCCCAGGGAAGTGTGCAAAATGTTGCCCTGCTCAGCCCCGTCCCCCAGGGGCTCCCTGGCTCCCTCCATCCCCGAGGCTGCTGCGCTCGCTCTCAGTTTGCCCTCTCAACTGGAGCTCGGGGAGAGCAGCAGCCAATCGGGCAGCCTGGGTGTCCTCCATCAATCTCCCTGAGTGTCTTCAGGCTCTGCTTGGAACATCCACATCACTCCTTTTCTCTCTCTGCAATGACCTGAAGCTCTGGCTCTGCAAGCAGTGATCAGCCAGGCATAATGCAATGCAGGGCAGCCCGGAATAATCTGGTTGGCATCCGAGGATGTATTTTCACCGGGAGTCTAAGGAGCGTGCTAGCATTTAGTTTCAGTCTAGCTGCACTTCTGCAGCACAGAGTCACAAAGTCTCCATCTCCTCTTCTGGACTGGGACTGATTCTGCACGGAGATCCTCTGCAAAGACAGTTTTCCTCTCTTGTTATTGCTGTACCACCATAATCTACCAAGATGTGTGACTGCTTTCATCTAGTTCTTCCTAACTGGCCAGGATCTCCAGCCAGTGGTGGGCTTACATTTTCTATACTTTTCTGTATTCTGCTTCTGCTTTTCTGTGCTCTGCTAGCTGTGAATCAACCGCCGGGGCAAACCCTGCAGCTTCTAGGGTGTGGCTTTTTCTGATGCTGCATGAATCAGATAAGAAAAAATAGTATTCTGAAAAGCCTCCTCTAAACTTTCCTCAGTGTCTGCGTTATGTTGAAGCTGAGCTTGAGGAAGCCTTTGACTCTGTATACAAATTCAATTCAATTGTGTCTAAATTAACTGCTTCAGATTGCATGCCTGAATTCACATGCTTGCCCTTCATTTCTCATAGCGATTCGGAAGTGACTGGCAGGGTACAGTGCATGATACAATCTACCTGGCATTTACAGTAGCTAGAAGCTGTACTGCATAGTGTATGTTTGCAAATCCAACGTGTCCTATGATTTGTATTCAATCTGCCGGCTGAACAATACAGGGCTCTGGAAGATGGGCTGTTTTTCCTTGTGCTTCCCTACTGCACAGCAGAAAGAAATTACAAATTTAACCTCTTTTTTAAAGGGGAAAATACACATATTTGAATGAAAATTATTGCTGAAACAGGGCCGTGACAATTGCAGGAATGAGTCAAAGGAGTAATGAAAAGCAGTTCTTAGGTGGCAGAAGCATATCAATAAATCACAAATCTGCTCTTTAGTTTATGCACGGATTAGTGTGTTTTAAAATAAGCAACCAGTAGTCTTAAAGTTGTATCTACAAAAATGCCAAGAATCTGAACTTCCTACATATCTTTTTTTCCTAAAACATACAATATCTATGTTTATCTACGTTCTGCAATAAATTTTTTCGCTATTTATTCTGGTTGTAATCTACAAAAAAAAAATCTGTAAACATTTTGATAGATTGAAAGTGGAGAGTATATTCTTTTAAAATATGTCTGATTATTTCAGGTTTTCTTTTGTAAATAATTGAGGATTATATTTTCCACAGCAATGGAAAGTCAGAGATTGCTTGTCAGGCTCCCAGACAACAAAGTAGCATCCCATTGCTTGAACTGCCTTGTTGAAATCATGGAGCCAACTTAAAGAATAAGTCACTGCTCCCTCCACCCACTGAAAAGATACATTCCAACTCTGTGCTGGTTACCTGGTTCTTGGATTAGGTAACTGAATTGGTGTAAGATTATAGCAAATAATTTAGGGCTACACCTAGACAATAATTCCATTTGATTTTCTCAAAATATATACAATCTAAGTTTAGAGGAAAGATTTTCTTTTGTAAATGTGACTTCTTCAGTAGTATCATTTCCCTGTTGTTTCTCTGTCTGTGCTCATTTACCTATTTGGCATACAAGCTTGCTTCATGGTTTTTGGTATATTCCACATCAGAGACATGTTGTTGGGATTTCTACACGCTACCTAAGAGAAACAGAAGCGTAATGCAAGCAGGGTGCTCCACATTGCCACCCCTTCAGGATTTCCCCATCAGTTAGCAAAAAGCTATGAGTATTTGTTGCTCAGGAAGCAGCCTACACCCACGAGTTGCTCTGGTACCACATTTCCAGCAGTGTGAAAGGATGCTGCTGTGGGTCGTGGGCAAGGGGAGCATCTTGGTGACCAGTAAAAGCCATGCTGGGATGAGAGGCAGCACGGATATTCAATTGCATGCAAAAGTTGTCAGGCATCTGTTTTCCAAACAGTTATTGTTGATGTTTCTTGCCAGCGGGTTATATTCCCAAGAGGTCAGGGTGGAGCAGAGAGACACAGGTCTGTTTTTCTCAGACAGGTAGGCTGGCTGGGTGCCCGCAGCATGTGATGTGCTTGGGAAAGCCTGCCAAGTACTGGAGAAGGAGAGAAGGGATGTCAGCATTGTGATCAGGCAGGCCCATCCAAGCAAGGGTGGGGAAAACCACACAGTGAATCCCACATCAAGAAGTGTATATTAAATCCCTTGTTTCCTTCGCAAGCATGGAAGGAAAGCTTGTTAAAAATAGGCTCATTTCGTAAGTTGCTATCTCTGTTGGCTATGTTCATCTGCCCTTGCATTAGCTGACTGTCATGATGATAGAGGTGAGAAACAGATAAACAAAACTTTGCCAGTTTTCCTTATTAGTCAGGCAAGCACAAGCCTGCACTCAGGCCTGACATCTGGAGGATGCCGGGAGCATTTTGCAGCTGTTGATCAACAGTAAGACAATGTTTTCCACAGATTATTTTTTTTGAGTGAGAATAATAAACGAGAAGGAAAAAGAAAATGTCTCCATCTGAAAACAGTGCTATTTGGGCAAGTTTTAAAATATGAAGGTTTTTATAGCGTAAATGTTTTCAGCATTTATTCCTTATCTTCTCTGGGGCTTGGGCTAAATCCCCAGAAATTGATGGCAGCCATTAAAATACTCAGCTCAGTGACACACTTGACCAGGTTAGGATAATCCTAGTGGGCTTTTCCAACATTAATGATTCTATAATGCCTTCCTGATGGTCCCCCGATGGCCACATGACTGGATAACAGGGTCAAAACAAGACACACATTTTAGGTTTTTGTGGAATGAGCATTTGGACCACAGTATTGTTGCTTCTCAGGTGCTAGATTCATCTTTGCACTGTGTGTGAACAGCACGTGGGTTGGTTCTTAAGATGGGCCAGAGCTGTGAAAATCCATGGGCAGGACTCCATTGCAACCTGGTTGAATCACTTTCCCTGGGGGTGTTTAGATGTCGTACTGAGGGACATGCTTTAGTGGAGAAATACTGGTGGTAGATGAATGATTGGACTGGAAGATCTCAAAGGTCTTTTCTAACCTTGGTGATTCTATGACATTCAGAAAACATTAGCAGCTCAAACACATCCCTTCTTCTCTGCTATTGTCAGTAGAAGGCATGAAGAGGGCTGGGTATCCACTTTGTCTTCAGGCCTGCGGAATATGGCCCACAAATTCAGAGTATCTAAAAGAGAACACCCACTGAGCCACATTTTTCTCTCAGAAATATTTTCAGATGTTTGTCTACGTGCTGCAACAGTATTTCTTCCAGCCCCATTACAAGACAGATAAACAAAACCTGCAGGAGCCAGGCTCCCAGCGCAGGCAAGGAGCAACATCCCTGGCTCTCAGGAGAGGCTCTGACTTGACATCCTATCATATTTCATTTTCCCTATTTTTAACTTTTCAGTGAGTGTAATGTTAAAATGACACAAGGCACTTCAGTTTCAGCGCACACATCTGGGTGTCTATACTCACTGTCTGTCCAAGCACGCTTCCCAAATATATGTTCCTGCCCATGGTGACACCAAAATAACTGTGATGCCAGCAGAGACTGAAAGGAAATCTGATTCACTTGTCTCTGGCAGAGAGCTCCCTGCCAGCACAGTGAATCAGGCTCAGTAAATTGCGTACCTCTGGCTTCTTTCTGTTCTTCCTCCCTAAAGCCATCTCACGTGTTTTTATTTTTGGTTATTAAGTTCACGCTTCTATTTCCAATGGGTGCACACCGGCCATTTTGGTGACATACCAACTGTCAAGTGGAAAAGAAACATCAGCATGACAGAGTCCCACAGTGAACAAGGCTTTCTTTGTTCATCCACGGGGCAGCAAGCTGAACTGCTGTTCTCCATCTAACTGCAAGGAACAGGGATGGTATGTACCCGATAGAGACACAGCACACTGTGTTTGCCACTGCTTCTGATTCATAAGAGGAATTCATACCCTAGGAGCAAACCAAAGCCAAGTGAAAAATATGATTTGTCTTGACCACTGCATTTCAAAACTTCAAGAAAGAAGAGCTGGCAGTGGTGCCTCTCGCAGGACACTGGTACTGTGCAAGAGGTGGAGGAACATGAAGAAAAGCCAAGGAGTGCCCTCACCATATCTTGCTGTTCACTCTGGTGAGGACTGCCACTGTCAGAGACAAAGAACACTCTCAGTTCAACACAAGGACTCCCTGCCAAGACAAACAATCAAATAAAATAGGCTGGATTTCTCCACACAGAGGAATGGTTGCCAAAGGAGCCTGGATCCTGTGTCCCCTTGTCCCCACCACTGTCTCATCCCCAGCACAGTCATCTCTGGTAGCCTGGATCCCTGAAATGCTTGGAGCTGTGATGCTCAGCAGTGGGACATCCCCATGGATTTTTGGTTGACAGTGAGGTTGCTGAAGAGTTATTGTCAGCCTGCTCCAGTGTAGAGTACACAGTGAGGACAAGGTGGTGGTGAGGAGAGCAGGGGAAGAAGTAGCTGTCAGTATTACTGCCAAATAAAAGACACTTGAAGCTGTTCCCACACACAAGGGAGCTTCCTCCACCCCGACCAGCCCATGGTCTGTCTCATTCGTTCTAGAAAATGAATGCCAACAATCTATCAAATACTGAAGGAATAGCCATCTCTCCAGGATACATCTCTGTCCTTATGTTAGCACAGGCAATTACATAATTTTACTTCGTTACAAGATACAGATGACTTTTAAAATACCTTCAAGACCCTGATTTTTTCTAGGCTTAACCCTATGACCTTGTTAAACAGTAGTACATCCGTACCAAAACTTACTGGCATACCATCTTCATTCCATTTCAAAGCATCTTTGAGGCCATAAGGGTTGCACAAGTGTAGACTTTCATTCCTGTTCCTCCATTATTTTGTTCCTCCATGAGCTCTTCCAGCCCATGTGCCGGCACAAAGCTTCGCCGTATGGATAGCAGCCAGGTCTGAGGTTAGAGTAATTAGCTCTGGCTGTGCTTGCACGGTTCTCTTTGGTACAATTGCACCATCAGATTTCTATCAGTGTGAGTTCCTCAGTCAGAGCAGGCAGGGAGAAAAAAATGTGTCCAGCTGATAAAATTACTCTGGGTGAAATATTAGTAAATTTATGCTGGTAAATACATTGTAAATCAAGGCACACACACTATCCGCACTCAGTGCTGCATTTATAGAATACATAAAAGAGAAGTACAAAACTGCTTCATTTTTCCTTCACCAACACAAAGCTTTCTATCTCACCTCAACATAGAATTTTGCTAAGGAAATGCACAGGTGGGGTGGATTGGTGTGTTAGCTCACTGAGAACACACCTATGCACCAAAAGAAAGAAAGGAACAGCTTTATATCCTTCACCATTTTCTGAGGGCACAGTTGCACTGCGTAAGCTGGGAATTTTTCCAAATTCATTCCCTACTTTTTTTTTTTAAGTTCACAACATGTAGCATGAAGCAGAACACTTTAAGCTATTGCAGGATCACACTTTGCTCAGAAGACGCCCTGTGAATATGTGTAAATACAGAATGGGATCCTTATTTAGGTTGCAAGGGCTGACCGTACTGAAGCAGCGCTGGCATTTGACTGGTTACAGTATCAGTAACTCCCATTGAGACTCAGCACCAGCTGAGAAAGGGGTGAAACTACCCTCAGGCTCCTTGGGGAATGCAAATCTTGTTGCCACTGGATGGTAGAGGAAAAATGAGAGCCATCCATGAAAGCCAATGCTACTACATGCGGCGGTTTGCCTCAGAAATTCACATTTGAGAGCATAGTTTCCATGCTGTAAAGGTGTCCTCTGCCACTATTTAATGCAACTACAAGAAAGGATTCTTTCACTGTCTCCAAATTCGATCCATTTGAGCTATAGAGAAGATTCTTCTGTGACACCCATTTTCCCAGTGGGATCAGTGTTCTGGCAGCACAGGGACAAGAGATGGGGACTCTCCTGATGACTTGTATTGCTGACTCTTGAGTTTGTACAGTCAGTGGGGGATTTCACCACAAAGGTTGGACCCTTGATACGTGCCTTTGAGAGCACTGCTGTCTTCTCAGTGCCTCACCCTGAGAATGAAAGCCCTGATCTTTACTGGGCTCCCATATTTAATTAATGGCTGTAAAGCATTTGGAGATGGTTAAAGTAGGGATGTTATGCAACTTAACTCCAAGTCTGATGATTCCTATCACCATTCCCAGGCTACAGTCTCTCTTTGATATCAGGAACAACAGCAAGAAAGATGCTGACAGTGGCGGCATTGGTTTTGGCTCCAGCTGATGGAATGCAGAGTCATCTCCTATCTTTCAATCCCAATTACACCAGCAGATTTACTCTAGATTCACACTAGTGTAACTGGAAGAGGTAGCTGGGCCTTAAAAAGCTATAGCAAGTGGTGTTTAAAGAAATGATTAGAAAAATAAAAAGGATTAAAGCAGAGGATGGAAAAGGTGAGTCTCAAAAGCAAAGTGAGAAGGAGATGGAACCCAAGCTTTTCTAAAATATAGGGCAATTGGTGATCTGTACCAAAGGTCAGTTTTTGAGTCTCCAGCAGCTGCTCACTGTATTAGAGGGAACTGCCAGGAATCCTAATGAGAAGAGAAAAGCAAGGCTGGGCTCCAGTTTCTACAAAGACAAGGAGGAGCAGGAGAAAATATGAGACTTGGAATGCTGCACAGGTCCTGCATCACCAGAAAGGCAGCAGTAGCATTAAAGGGAGGAGGAAAAAAACATCCTAGAAAATCTTTGCCATGAAAAATCATGAAATTATATGTCAAGCAGCCTACAAGCTGTCTCAAGGAAAAGTCAAATAACAAAACTTCTGTTCTTGTCTCCCTCCCTTCCGCACTGTGTTTGCTGTTAAACCAGAGTGACCTTAGCAAAACAGCACAGAGAACAGCTGGACTCCACCTAACCCAGCCTAAAGAAAATTTACCTCCTTTATACACTGTTTCCATGTCTTTGCTCAACTTCTGCCACACTTCTCTCTTACGCTCTGATCTCTGCCCTGTCCCACAGTGGGAGTGACTAGGGAAAGGAAAAATGTTAACCTTCTCCTTGATAAGCAGGACGTGATGGATGTGAGGGGACAATAGTGCTTTGCCTGGCTGCTGCAACAGGCAAGCAGAGGCAAAGCTGTCATTAGCATGTCACTATCCTGATTTCCAAAAAGGAAGATGTTGTAAAGGATAATCTGCTCCTCGCCCCCATCAATCCTGCAATTTAACTGAACTTTAGTGGAATATTTGCTGGGTTATGTAATAGAGACAGATTACAACAGCCTGCCACATCCCTGAAAACTGCAGTTTTAACCCCTGGACAGGCTGTATCCTGATAGGTAAAGATAAACAAGTCATGGGAATATGAGACAAGCCTAGATCAGACAAACCTACAAAATACACCTTGAGGAGCCATTCGGCAGCTCTGAATACTCGAGGATACTCTCCTTTCTGATCTTCTTGTCTGTGCATGATCTTTCTGTCTTCCTCCTCCCCTCCCAGGCTGTCCCAGAGAGGTTCCTGCAATGCCTTAGCAATGCCTTTCTCAGGCTTCCCACCCATTCTGGCTGCAGAGGACCCCTCAGAGGTGACCTCTTGGAGCTGTCCCCTTGCAGTCGGTGAGCCCACAGCACCGTCCTCCCTTCGTGTCCTGCAGCTGCAGGTGTTGCCCAGATTCTACCTTCATTCAGAGAGCTCTGCAAGGACCAGGAGTGAAGATGTACCCATTTGGGCTGCAGGGCACTACAGAAACCAAGGCATCACCCCTGCTGCAGTCATTAACCCCAAATCTCAGCATCTTCTCCGCTGCTGTAATCCTACTGGCTGGATGAATCTGTCACACAGCACTGGGACAGGTGTACTGGCACCTCCTTTTTCCAGCACAGTAATAATACCCACTGCCTCAACTTTAAGATCTCTCTTCACCCTCCCAGCTATCGCTTGGGCAGCACATAAAAACGAGGGAAGTTCGAGAAGTTGAGCACTGGGGCTAACGAAACGAGCCAGAGAGACACGAAAAACTCTTCAAAGAGAAGAAAAACAAGAAACAAAGCGCTGGCTCTTGCTGACAGGGGAGGCGGGCTGGCGGCTCCGCACGCGGAGGAGCTCACCCAGGAGGGCTGACACACATGTGGGCAAAGGGCGTTGGCTTTGGGCAGTGCTCACCCCGATGATGTGAGGCGGGGTTCAGAGCTGCAACCGCCCCACCCCGGGCCCGTGAATGACCCAAAGCATCCCATTCATCACGCAGGGACAGCTGCTGGACTGGGGACCGAGACAGAGCTGCCTGCTGCTTCCAGGTAGGCCCTGGCGTTCCTCTGCCCGGCTCATGGCCAGGTCTCACCGCGCCCTGCCATCACAGGGGCTCTGGATCCCTTACACATGCAGCTTCTTGCTCCTCTGGGCACACACCACATCCAGCGCTTCCACCTGCATGCTACACCTCTCTCTTTTCTCCAGCTGCTGGGGCTTGAGGACTTGGCTGGGTGTGTGCTAAGAGGATAAGCAGGTTTTATTTTCCTCCTCCTGGCGCTGCTCTCATGATGAACATGAGGAAAGAGGATCCCCCCCGTCCTGACGGCACAACCTACGTGCTGCCTGTAGCATGTACGTTCGCTTTCTCTGCAAAATAGAGAGTGGCAAGGAGCTTCTTGAAACAGCTATGAATCATTGGCCTTAACTGGCACCCACCCAGGCCCCCAGATGGGAGAAGAGGAGCTTTTTCTAAGCCCTTCCCACATTCTTGTGCAAATAGGAGGGATGAATGATCACCATCCCCGATGCCAGACAGTTTTCTGGGCCAAATTCACACATGAGTCTAAGGAAGCCAAGGGGAACTGAAACTGAACTGGTGTAGCTCTCCCTTCCTTCCGCTCCTCGCGATGACTATATTTCATATGTTCAGATCCTTTTGGGACTGCTTAGACTGACTTTGTGTAATCATTTTCATTCTTGGATTAAACAGGCCAAATATGCAAGCTGAGATCTTATTTTACACCATATTTTCTCCCTTTGGCATATACATTACACAGCAGCAGATTGGATTTAAGTAGGTTTTATTTCTCTTCTCAGAATAAAAGCCTGTCTTTGCTTGAGGGTGTCAATTATTTAGTAATTATTGCTACTGTATCCTATATGGGCACTTCAAAGGACCACAGAGTCCTAAACTCTTTAATCTCCTCATACTGGCTCTCAGTAAACAAACACAGTCTGACACCCTCCAGTCTTAGGGCACACACAGCCCACTCAGCCTACAGCTTACGGGAAAGGTGTGACTTGCACCATAAGCCTGCAACTAAAGCCTTATCTCTGCCAGCTGTGCTCCATCCATCCTTCTCTGCTTGCAAACACTGATGGGATGTGCACAGGTGTACACATTCCTGAGTACACCTAAGTCTGATGGATATCCCTCTTCTCAAATTAAAATGCTGATTCAAGTTAAAGAATATAAAGGCTGTGGGATCCCGAGCAGAGGGTTTGAAATCAATTTTCATCTGCTGTGTTAGATGCGTGGGGCATATAGGCAGGTATAAGAGAAGGGATAGACTTTCAGTGAGTCATGCTTTGGGAAGTCCTGCAGTCTCTTCTGTGTGGAGTTGCACAGTATTTACACATTATGAAATGTATGACATAGTCCATCTGCCAGAGGGTCAGGGCCAACAGGTGCAGTCAAAATTAACAATATTTTTGATGTGTAGCACCTTTCTTTCTATTGGCAAATGGCCACCTAAAAGCCTTAACGCTCCCATCATTGAACATCATTTGCTGAGCAGCTTCTATGAGCAGCCAGAGATATTCATGCTCTCTTGGGAAGTAACAATGATTTTGGTAATCCAACTGTGGTTCCTCTGCACTATAGTCTGTCTTAATTGTTCTGTAAGCACTCAAAGTCTGAAACTATAATTGCGTTCTTTGGCCATTGCAAGACCTTACAGTCTAGTGTCTAGACTTAATATATGGTTACAACCTTCATCCAGGCTCTTCCCTCTAAATTTCTGTGCTAGACAATTGATGAAAATACAGCTGTAATGGGCAGAAACAGCATGAGTGGCAAATCTTAGCCACACACCTGCGAGGATAGTTCCTCACCAGTCCAAGCCCTCCAAAACTTTTCCTCCTTGCTCCACACAATAAATTTCATCTTTTGCACTGCTGGTGTCTCCTAGGGGCTCAGAAGGTTTCCACTGTGCTCCTTTCTCAATCCAGGTGAAGATATATTCTTTTTGGCCAAGATGCACCTAGGTCCAACCTATAAGTCCATTCCCTCCAGAGATACCACAGGGATGCCTACCATGGCTTTTGTCCATTCTCCTCTCTGGCCCTGCAATCTGTAGGTCCCAAGCAGGGGCTGACTTGCTACCAGCACCTCCTACCTCAGGAGATGGGAGCTCAGTACAGGGATATGTTCTGACCAGAAGATGATAATCTTTAATTAGCAAAAAAAAAAAAAAAAAAGCCATATGAATTAATATGGTTAGGTAAATAAATGTTGCAGCAACAGCTGGGAAGGGAGGACTGCTTCAGGCTGCTGTGTGTCTCACGTTGGTTTTATTAGGGGTGCCTACTCCAACACCACTCTCCTGTTCTATTTAATTTTCATAAAATATTTATTTCTTAAAATTTAGGGTTGTTTGGCTATGAAGGCTGCAGGTAACTTCTGGCAGGATGACTTTTTCTTTTTTGCAGAACGCTCGGTAATGACAGTGGGCCTTGTTCTGCTGATTCCCAAACTTGTTCTGGTTTGTAGGCACCCCAAGGGCTGTTCTACAGTGCTGCTCTGTTGTAACTTGTTCCACTGTTAAAAGCGAAAAGTTCCCTCAGATTAAAAAAGTGTAAACAAAGAAAACGAAAGATTAATGCTGCACCAAAACCCAATTCCTCTTCAAAGCTGTCTTTAAGATCTCCCTTGCAATTAGCCAAGACCTCTGCAGCCATGCTCATGTTCCTCCATCACACAGCCCTTGGCTCTACTCTCTCCAAAGTAGCACCTCTGGGTGCTATGGGGTGAAAATAAAAATTCAAAGCAGTTTGCTGGCACCTCCTTCCTTCAGATCAATGCTGGAAGTTAGATTTGAAGTTTTCTCTGAGATTTAGACATTTTGAGACTGTAAATAAAACACTGTTCAAACTTGTTTGCAATATCCACTTGTGCCTGGATATGCTGATTTTGCACTAGACTCATGTTTAACAGTGAACTGGCCTCCCTGTCTCATCTTTTCCTGGATAGTGTGACTCATGTTAGAAATGGCTTCATGAGTATCTAATAACTTGATTACAGAATGAATACATACTGCATCTTTCGGTGGTCCCACAGCTTGTGAGGTACGGCTAGATTTTTACAGAGACTACATGTGATATACAATAAAACTGAGTAATTGGACATTTGGAATATCTCACTCCTTCATTCCTTTGCAGTTTTGAAGTTTTGGGCAGTTTTCTGTGGACTTTCCATTATCTCTGAGGGCTTATAGTTTTCTGTGGCACCTGATAAATTTGGAAATGGAGGTGGTGAAAGTGTTCTTCACTTCCTTCTAAAAGATCTTTATAGTAGGAATAAAGTTTAAACTCCAGGAGAGGAAAGTCATTGTTTTGTCCAGAGGAAAAAAAAATAACTATTTCATTTCGGGTGACAATTTTGTATCCAAATATAAACCAAGTTTAATTTGCTCTTCCCTGCTGACATCTCTGTTCAGCAGGAGGATGAGAGGTCTTTCCCAGCAAGGAGGAGGATACTCAGGAAGGAGATTTTGCAGTCTCAGCACAGCCTGAGAAGAAAGGAGGAGGGAACATAAGATGATCAGAACAAATCTGGGTCATCACTGTTGTTCTGCTGCTGTTCGTACCTGCTGGATAAAACCTCCACCCTCTCCTCTGGGAGAACTAAATCCCATGGAGGCTCTTTGTGCTGTTTTCAGGGCTGAGAGGGAGATAAACGTTGCTATGAATGAGCTGAATTATTAGCCCCCGGTGCTGTACTTAACAGCACCACCAACCTACACCCAGTGAGGCCCATTTTCCACACTGCATGAATCACTTGCTCATTTTTTGTGCTCACTAGCTTCACATTTTAATTTTCCATTCCTCTGGCTTTCCTCATGTGGATGAATAATGGACCATTTATAATACATCAACAATATCAGAGCACACGATTATGGCCTCAGTCAGTGTAATCCCTTCAGACAGCCTGCAGAGCACGAATGTGCTTTCTCTGTCAGGGCAGATAAATGCCCATCGTGCAGAGCCACGTCCTGCTCCCACCCTGCCAGCAGAAAGGGATGCCAGCCTGGCAGCTTGTTCCCTCTGCCACCCTAAATAGCTCTCAGGAGCTGAGTCATGAAGCAGAACCCATAATAATGGGCGATTCTTTGAGCCAAGGGACAACCATCAGCTGTGCTAACAATTACAGATGGAAATGGGCTTCAGGCAGTAGTTTATCACCAGGCACACTATGCCCTTCTATTGCTGTAAATAAATGCCTGGGTAAACTTTTCCTGAATTCAAATAATTAAGGCAATGCCACTGAACTCTACTGTGTGGCATTAGAGACCGAGCCTGCTCCTGCTGCGCTCACTGCAGTAGCTGTGGGGCTCTATGCAGAGCCCTGAGGACTGAGCCCTGCTGCCTGCCCTGTGCTGGATGCAGGCACATTCATCCTTATCTTGTGTAGATGCTGCTTGAAGGATAACATGCTTCTCTCTGTGCGCACAAAGATTTTCATTAAGAGCAAAAAAATGAGGCTTAAGCATAGAACCGGTGCTAATCACAGTTCTGCCCTTCTACTTCCTTGTCACATATCTTTCCCTGTTGAATTTGTTGAATATTTGGAAAAGGAATAGTTTCCTGAAACCAAGATTTTGAGTTTGGAAATCTATAGGGTGAACATTGCTTAACCAAACCTCTCCATATTCAGGATACCATCAGCAGGAGGTGACAAAACATGCTTACTTAGCGCAAAATGGGAACAGAGCCACTGTCACATGTGCTGGCTCCTGACCATCCCATGCACAAACCCAGGCCAGGGTTGCAGCTGCCTGTGGGACTTGAAGAGTGCCCCAGAGTCTGCGAGCAGGAAGCACTGCACGTGAGGAAATACTAGAAAACAAACACACATGTGAGCTGGCAGCTGATGGAAGCACCCAGCTCACCGCTGATGGATCCCAGTTTGCTGTGCTCCCACAGAAAGGCCCTTCTTCCAGCCCTCAGGCCATCTGGGGCTCTGCCATCTTCCTTTTCATTCCGTGTTCACTGAGTTTGCAACAGAAACTGAGGGCACTTCTGCTGCCCAAACTCCACCATAGATAAAACCTCCCCTCTTAAATCAATGAGAGTAATTTGCTCTCATTTTGGTGATTTCTATCTATGGACAAAACCAGCCAGAACCAGCACAGCCCCACGGTCTGTGCAAGACTGAACAGTAATTTTGTTTACCATCATCATTATTATATTAAATTAGGGGGAATTAATTACAGCACATAGGGGTTCATTTGGTCTTATGGGTCATCTGCAGCTGAATTCAAAGGCAACAGTGCAGTGAGGGGAAAAGACTTTTGTAGCACGTCAGTGACACCAGGGTTGCTTTCTGCAGCACACAGATCCAGGAGGAGGGTGCCCTTTAGATGGGACCTTTTCAATAGCTTCAGCAACAACAAACACAGAGGGAAAAGGCTCGGATCTACAAAGCACTGAGACGCTAAGAGGATATGAATGTCCCTCTGGGGGACCTGCAAGCTGCTTCATCTGAAAGAGCTGAGGTGCCAATGTCAGATAAATTTACAAGTTATCTGACCTTGTATTTCCCCATCAGTTTTGGCTTTTCCCTCCAGGAGGGAATTTTGTCACTCTGTGGTGAGTGGTCTATTTAAAACAAAATCCTCCAACATTTGGATCTGCCCCATCACTTGACTTAATGGATACCTGATGCCAACCAAGCAGCTTACTGCACCAAGAAGTCAATCCCACCACGCTGCTGACCTCCAACAGCAAACAATGTCTCCAGTGTCACCTGGTGAGTCCCTTCCCTGTGGCAGCCAACAACGCACATCGAGTCAGGGCACAGCAGCAGCAGTGACCCTGGTTTTCCACTGAACACCCTCGTTGAGTCCCAGCAAGGGAGGGACAAAACAGGGTGAACATCCACAGCCACAGTCCACTGTCCACAGGTGGACAGTTTGTGTGATAAGGAAGAAGGAAGCTGGGCGTAGGTTGTTTGCAGTTAGATTTTCCTGCTCACCTGGGCTTCGCAAGGGCCAGATGATGTCCACAGATCTGCTCAGAAGAATCATTTCTGTCATAAATCCTAACTATACAAGCCCCCACTGTATAGAGTGCCTGATAGAAAGAAAAGGAGCCAAGTACATCATAGTGAAACAAACAATAAATGTTTTTTTACAATAACTGAAAATTTTTCTTTTCCAGTGGGATCTGAACTATTGCATGAAATGTTTATACGTTACTTTTATCAGTGTCTGCTCTTTATACAAGATCTAAAAACATCAGGGATACATCCTCGTAACTTCAAATTTGATAGAAAAAATGTGTCTTGCTCAAATACAACAAATGTCCCACAAAAATTTTTATAGTACATTTCTCTTAAAAAATATCCAACTCAGTACGTTGTCATTCAAAAATACAGAACTTATTAACGCTGTATTTACAGTTTGGCAGATTTTAGGGTATTTTTTCCCTACGGATGTCCAAACTGAAGAAAAATGACTAATTTGATCTGGTAATAAAAGAAAAGGGTTTAAGGCAGACTAATGAAAACAAATTATTTGTTTTAAATCATTTCTTTCTCTAATAGCTGAGCATTGTCACCTGGTACAGTCGGGTAATTGGTGGGCAACAACACCTCTCCAGCTTGAAAACACACTTTTACTCTTCTGTTGTCAGCTGTTTGACACTGATTTTCACCTTTCAAGGGCACTCTTGGTTCTGTCTTCTGTCCAGTATTGCTGGTTTTGCAATAGTTAAATAATAAATGTCCAGGGTCAGCCAGCTCTGAACTGTGGTTGAGAAGGAGAAGGGAATTAAATACAGCAGAGAAAACGGAAAGAGCTGGTTGCAGAAAACACAGAATAAATACTAATTTTTAACTAAAGCCCTCTGCAGCACACTGTCTGGAGACAGGTCTCCAGTGGGAGAGGAGGAGGACACTGGCTTTTAGGTGGCCCCTCAGCCAGAGTATCCTCTGCTCCGCGTGAACTAACACACAGCTGATGGGGGCAGGAAGACAGCAAGTTCTCAAAAACTATGGTTTTCTTCAATTCCTGCACAGGCCCTGCTAATTACAGCAGTTTCCCCCCCAGGTCTATGGCTGCATTGGCCTTGGGTCTGGCTGGCTCCTTTTTTCTGGTTTGTTCTGTCCAAGCTATTTTGTCTGTAGAAGATCAATGCCAGCACTGTCAGGGCTGGTAGAACTGCATTTGGAGGACAAAGGGAAATGGAGTGTGTGCCCCAGGACAAAGTAAAAGAAGCTATCTAGAGTGAATGGGTTTTCTTTTTCTTCTCCTTTTTCATCTTCTCCCATTCATGAAATGATTGGTCTTGGAATTGTCTCATGTCGTCCATTTCTAAATAATGTTTTCTCTGTTGTTGGTGAAGTTGGGGGTTTTTTTAATTATTTATTTTATTTACACTTGCATATCAGCATTTTTAGCTTTCTTAACCTTTTATTTCTCCCCTCATCAGCAAGAATATTAACCACTATAGTGAAAAATAGATATTTAGGATTCCCAGGAGAAAACATTTGTCTTTCTGAAAATACACAAGTCTTCCCTGGGTTTGTTTTCCTGTAGCCGAAATTTGGTTTCTCCACCTCTAGATACTGTGGAGTAGACGTGTTTTTCTTTACAGAGGAGTAACCTGTCACTACATGAAATATTAGCATTTCCAGCTTGCTATTAGTGCAACACGCAGTGTTAGTAGAGCCCACCAAAAGCAGGTAGACAGTGGAGACTCTTTTGGGTAAATTCTCAGATGAAAAGATCATAAAAAGCACAAGAATAACCTGTTCTGAAGACAGATTCCATTTCGGTTACAAGATATGGGAATTACACCCATTCTAGGTGACTAGCTTCAGAATGAGGTCTTTGAGTTCAACACCAAAGCTTCTTAAAGGGAACAGTGATGAAATCTCATTCCCATACCTGGTTCTCTCTCTGTTTATGAGGTTACATGCCTACCTGCAGCTGGATGAGATTTATGCAAAAAAAGTGTTGGAGAAAATCAATCAAATTGACGGCTGATATACTGCGAAAGAGAAGAAATTCAGAGGAAATGTGTGTGACTGGATAACATATTTTTACTTCAAACCTCAAGATTATAAAATATATAAATTCACTTGTCTTAATAACATGTAGAGTCATGGGTAACAAAGATGTCTGCAAATCAGTAACTACAGCCATCTATTCATGGCTTGTCTGACATCCGTGTTCTCTACACCTTCTGTTCACACTGATCTTGGTTTTCCCTTCCTTTTCTTTACTTATGTGGTCCCTCCTCTTTGCAGACCATTTATCTTTAAGCCTGAGGTCCACAATTTTTTAAATCATTTCTGAGTTAACAAGTCCACTTCATATGAAGGTCTGTGCTATAAAGGTCTCCACTATCCTTGTGGAAGTTGGTGACCTCCCATTTTTCTCCCAAATTTCTAAATGGTCAAAATTGTTTAAAAGGAAAAAGAATGGAAATGAATACCCTTACATCCTCCACCAAAAAAGTGTATTAATTTGTGTTTCAGAGCATGCTTTACTGCAGTCTCCATGAAAACTCTGTCTCCCTCTCTTTAGTCCAGAAGGAAAAAGAAAGAAAATTCTCGTTGTTTTTCCTCTCCTTTCTCAGTTACTAATAATGCATCACACCCTTATGTGCAGGCTTATTATCAATCCATTCACAAGTCAGGGTGTGAATAACAACAATAAAAGCAAGCTTATATCAGTGCATTGTGAATTCTCAGCCTCACCTTTGAACAGAGGAAAGAAAACAAATTTGCAATACAGGGAGCTATGAAATGGGGCTAGAAGTGGAAAAGAGAAATGCAAGATATAATTGTACTGCCCAGCAAGGCAACAGAACAGAGGAGCCTTCAGTATTGCTTCAGTGTAATTTAGAGAGTTTCTCTTAGTATTTAGATATCTGTCTCAAAGAGTAAATAAGAAGAGCTACCTGGAGTATGCCCAATGAATTAGTTGGTTCTATAGTGTTAGAATCGCTTGGAGAACTGAAAATGATCAGCTTAGTATAATATTTTTAATAGCTCAGAAGGCAAGTAATTGGTTTGATAAAAATTGTGCTATCCTGTTGTGTTTCTACAGATAAATCAAGTGAGCATTGTGTATTCAAGTCAGTCAGATAAAGATAAAACACTTCAATAGTCTTGGAACTCCACCATATGGATCTTCTATTGATTGTCAAGAGGGAAGATTTTAGGCTCTGAGTTATGTGGGGATAAATCTCTACTACATGAGTTGCATTCTGTACAGTTATAGCAACACAGCACTGCTCAGATGTCAGCACTTATGCATTCAGTCCTGAGCTGAAACTGGAAAAAAGCCAGGACAATGAACATAGATTTCCCAATACCTTAAAGAAAAGAACATCATAATTTCTTCCACGTTTATGGAAAAAACAGTTGGCTTCTGTCAACTTAGCCATGCATTTGTCTCATATGGGTTTTAAAAATGATGGAAAGATCGAAGAAACACCCATCAATATAGAATCATAGAATCCTTAGAATTGGAAGGGATCCTTAAAGGACATCTAGTCCAATTCTCCTGCAATGAACAAGGACATCCACAGTTAGATCAGGTTGCCCAGGGCTTGATCCAACATCCCTTTGAAAGTCTCCAAGGATCAGGCATCCACCACCTCTCTGTGCAACCTGTTCCAGTGCCTCACCACCCTCACTGTAAGACATTTTTTTCCTATATCCAACCTAAATCTGCCCTCTTTAATCATGAAGTCTTTTCCCCTTGTTCCCTTTTCCCCCTGATAACCACAGACCCTGTATGCCCCCTTCTTTCCTGTTAGCTCCCCTTTAGACATTAAAGGGCTGCTGTCAGGTATATATTATATTCAGCAAAGAGTTTAAACATAGCATAGATTGGGGATGGAACACACTGCTTCTGGATTCTGATGGGTCTGCAGCTGACTGGAGTACTGCTGGTTGCACCTCTGGTTCTGGAGGTGGAAGCCAGATTTCTGCTTCCAAATAAACTGTCTTTGCCTAGAATCTCAGTGTCAAGGTGGGCTCCTTGATTTGCACAGCCATTCCTAAAAATATATGTTGTTAGTCAGGATTACGTTGAAGGATGGTTCAGAAAGTCTGAATGTTAATATAATTCCAAGGACTGTAATCACCCAGGGAGGTGGTGGAGTCACCATCCTGGGAGGCGCTCACGAAATGTGTAGATGTGGCACTGAGGGACATGGTTAATGGGCATAGTGGAGATGGGGTGACAGTTGGACTAAGCAATCAGGTCTTTTCCAATCTTAATGATCCTATGATTCTATGACTGAGCATAGAAATGAGGATATGAGAACAAGCCAAAAATTGAGCCAAGTTCTAGAGGCTCTGGTCACCTCCATCCCAGGAGCAGCTGCAGTAGGTCTTGACTGTCACTGTGAGGAGCCTTGGGTCTCCTGCACTGGCACACTCACATCACCTCTCCTCCCTCCTTTGCTGCCAGGCCTCCCTACACTGCCTACAGCCCCACTGACTTATTCTGTTTCATGAGTGTGGATGTCACACTTACAAGAAAGTACTGTCTGCGTATGAACTGGGTTGTGCCTCACATGACATTTATATTAATTGTATAAGATTATATATACTACATATAATTGCATATTCCATATCATAACTAATTATATAATTATTACGTGCATTATATATTAATATGATATGAAACACTGCCTAGTTTACACACTAGTATTAAACAAAATTACATATAGTATTAATTTTCCTATATATGCAATCTATATATAACTATCTTATATACAAAAAAACAACATCAATATAATAACCTGTATCAGTCACACAAAATTCTTCCCAGAATTGTTTTTAATATAAACACTATCACTCTGTTAAGACCCAGTTTCACAAAATGCTCATGTTAAGCATCCACTCATGATAAGAAGCTGAGCAGTACCTTCAACTTCCACTGATCAATTTCAGCACCCTGACTGTAGAAATGAGGTGCATCCATTCTAAAACTGGGCCCAAAAACATATCACCTACAGAACTTGAGATCCTGAAACCTATTCACAGGTGACAGCACACAAATCCACGGCTTATCTGCCACAAGAAAGCAGCCTGTCTGCAAACACAAGAAATTCCTGTGGCTGGAATAGGATTTTACCCGTTCACATCCTGTTTTATTTGTGTTTTGCACCCATTCACTTCTCACCTGTCAGCATGCAAACAAGCAGGCAAATACTTCTGCAAAACAAGGAAACCCCAGCTGAGACCTCTTGCTGTGATTTTTTAAGACTTCAGGGAGGTGTAATCAGAAGGAAGAATTCCTCAGAGAGGGAGGGAGTACTCAGCTGCGTTATGAATTCCTTGCCCTTGCTGGGGGTGGAGAAATAGCAACAGGTGAGAGGAGAGCTGGGAGTTGGAGTAAAGCAGCTTCTGCATGGGTCAGTGCTGCAAAGTGTGCTGGCATCCCAAGCTGTGAATCGTGGTAGCACTGAACGTGGTCGCAAGGTCTGTCACTTCACAGTTCAGGCTTTTTTTGATAAGAATTAAACCGCTGGCAAAAAACGTGACAAGAAAAAAAACAAAAAAACAACAACAAAGCTTTTAAAGAGGAGAAGCAGCCTTGAAAACATTTGTACTGTGCTGTTTGTGACAGACTGTATCCTGCCTGTGTGTATGCTTGCATGAGAGTTTACTAATACATGTAATGTTAATTACCCACTTATGTCCTAAAGCAAGGCTGGAAATGAATTTCAGGAAAAGAGATGTTTGTTTTGCACCGGCGCCCACATCCCATATACTTTCGGTCACGAGGAAATTGCCCCGTACCTCCACCCTGCAAGCGCTCGTTCCTGCAGCTGTAGGCACCAAGCGGGGTGAGCCCACGGAGCTTTTACAGGAACCCCTGTCCCTCTGCCTCCCCTAGCACGGAAAACTCACTCGGGAGCAAGCCCTGGATCCGTGCACTGCTCCTGCCCCAGCTGAAGCAGTACAGCTGTTGCTTTAGTAAAGAAAGGGATTGGATTTCACAGGCTGTGTAATCTGCGACAGAGCTCTTTGGCTTGGGGAAGGCAACGAGCCTCACCCAGGCTTAGCCATCCCCTTTCTGCCCGTAGAGGAACGCCCCGGTCGACATAGAAGGAAAATTGTTTGCTGAATTTCTGCACAGCCCTCCTTCCAATTGCTGGAGACAGAAGGGGGAGTGAGAAAGAGAGTTTAAGGCAGGCTCTGCACTGGTGTTCTGGGCTATTTCAACTTCAGGGCAACTTTAGAGAACTTCAGTTATTTTTGGTAAGTTTGTGGTTTTGGTTATTTTTTTCTTTTTTTTCCGAAAGTCTCTTTTTTTTTTTTTTTTTGTCTTTGATGCAGCTTGCACAAGTTTGTAGCAGACAACGGGCTTTCAATACGGCAAGGAGATGTGGGCGTGCACGTTTGGTGTTCTTTGATGCAGTAACTGAGCATTCTGAGTTTAAAATCATAGCGTTGGCAGCTGCTGCACTTAATCGAAACCTGCAGGCACTGTGGGTTGAGTGTTACCGCTGGGGGGAAGGTACAGTGAGCACTCCAGCCGAGGTGCACCTCACCTGGAGCACAGTTTTGCTTCTTTCTTGTGTGTGGGAAGATGTATGGTCAGGGATAAATAAATGCCTTCAGCCTGCCTGAAGTTTCTGAGCTCCTTCTGTACTGCAGGCATTTCTACTTTCTGTGCTCGGCCTCGCAAAGTTTTCCGAGGGATGTTGGTTCTCAGTGCCATACACACCCCTCCATTCAGTAATCTCTATTCCAGATCACGCACGTTGTTTTTCTGATTTCCTCTCTCTGTACACTTAACCCATCGCATGATCTCAAGTGTAGCAGAGCTCTCTTTTGTAGTACACGGAGCCTTATTCCCAGTTGCTGCAGTGAATTGCAAGGTGCAAGCTGTAATTTACGTACAGTGTGGTTGTTTTCTGATGAATATGAGTGTTTTTTGCGTGCTTTCCCCCATATATGTATGCACATATATGTATATATATTCAGATGTTTATAGTATCAGAGCTTCTGCAAGAGGAATTTATTTGTCTGGGTATTATATCTCAATAAATACCATTTGCAATATATATAGATATCATGATAACATACTGACTTGGAACTAGAATCTCTGTACGTTAGTGGTATGTGAGACTAGGACCAACCTTGAAGAATTAAATGACAGAGATAAGTGTTGCTGTCTGTACAAGTGGGATCCAGAAAGTCTTAATTGCAAAGCTGATGAGGCTAGGTGACAAAATGCTAGGAAATATGCTGGGTAACAGTTTTCTGTCCACCTGTCTAGGTCCTTTGCCCCATCCACATTCCTTAATATGTTTCTGAACAGATGATTTCAGATGTGCTGAGGTAGGAGTTTTATCAGTAGCCACCTGTAGAAAAAACAAAAAATGTTCTTAAAGCTTTGAGCGAAAAGAGAAAAATCATTCATCATGAGAAAGCGCTGAAGGTTTTCCTTCTACAACAAAACTACTATTCTTACTCACAAAATGAGAACCACAGAAAGCTGAAAGGTGACTCTTTAATTAAGAGATACAGGACTTTGGTTACATTCACCTGTTGCATACATAAGGGAAAACTAAGCATTGCCTTGCTCTGTGCCTTACTAAAATAAAGAACTATAAGGACTGTGCAGAACCAAGCAAATTAAAGGAAAAGAACCTTACAACATCCAGTTTACTCCCAAAATCTAGCTTAACAGGTCAAAAGTCCAGCGTGAAAACATTGCAGATGTTTAGTGGTGCAGGAAAACATATCATGTCTCAGAATTTATTAGGTTTTATTAGTTATGGTTAAAATGATAAGTGTGACTGGAGCTTTTCATTGCCATAACTCTATAACAATTGAGTTAACAATAACTCTTCAACCATAAACTGAAAACCATAAATCTGCATGAGGCCCTCTGCAGCGCTGACATGTTCCATGATGGTTGGAGCTTTTCAGTGGAAGCATGTAGATTTGTTAGCAAAAATTGCATTTTACTATCTTTGGTGTGGCACTCTCATAAAGTAAACTCTACTATTAGATTATGAGGCTTGTGTAAATCTCCAGCTGAAGCCAGCCTGCCTCTAGTCAGAGCTTGTAAGTAATTCATTGGGGATGGCTGCCTTCCAACCTCTATGAAGAGGGTGTTAAAGTCTTTGCAGGCAGTCAGGGCAGTGGTAACTTCTAGCACTGATTTGCCAGGCATTTGGAGATGGTGTGTGCTTTATGCTTTTAATTGTCTTGGATGCTCAGTCTGCATTCACAGCTATGAGGTCAACGTGCCTCTGTTCACTTTTGGCTGTACTTGAAGCTCATCACTGAAACAAAATCCAACTGTCTGTAATCCATAGTCAAGGGAATCACTGTGCTCTGAGTTAACCTCCTGTTGACTTTGGTGGGTTCAGTGCCTCATGCTCAAGTGGGCTGGAGCTGCACTTCTCCAGGGAACAACACTGAGAACTTCACTGATGCTTTCTCTATTGCTGTCGGTGTCAGTGGAAGGGGTAGGGTGTATGGTAGTGGGATCGTGTGGAAGGATTGTGTATTCTATGAAACCGCAGGAATGTATATTGCCATGGTTTGAACCTCTGAAGATGCACAGAGGATATCTTTCTAGAGCTTTTTACTAGGGCAAAGAAGCCATTCTATACAAGTGTAAAACACTGAGGGACAGATGTTTTTGTTTTTTTTTTTTGTTTCCTAGGATTCCTCTAATTAGGAGCTCTAAATGGTGAGAATATCAGCTCATACATTCCAAAAGTATGAAATTTACCAGTTTATATGCAGGGTGAAAATTATTTTCTGGACCACATCACCTGACAACTGCTGCCTTTCCTGCGTCCCTTAGCTGTAGCTTCTCATCTGCCTAGCAGGTATTTCCCTCCAACATCGAACAGAGGAGCAGTGCTGAGCTCCTACTGGAGCTGAGGTTAGACCCTGCTGGGACCTTGCTGCTGTATCCATGCAGGTGACAGATTGGGACAACACTCCTGTGGCAAGAAGGATCCCTTGACCTGCAGCTATGATAACTCACTACATCTGTGTGTTCACTCGTGCCTTGAGCTCAGGATGTTAAGGTTGAGGCTGGAATACAATATTTTATATTGGGGAAACAAAACTTAATGCTAGGTGAGGACCTTTCACGTGCCAAATGTTTCTTACCAGCATTTTTATATTCTGTGAGGGGGCTACAGGTAGCTGACTGAATACCTGGGAGGAAGTGCTGCCCTACTGCAGAGCACAGGTCTACAGTTTGCTGTCAGAGAAGGAGAGGACATGAGTTTGCCATCCAAATCTGGCCAAATGCATTTAGAGAGGGTGAAACAAAATACATTGAGGTTCCTGTGGCACATAATAAGCTGAGGTAACAACTGGAGGATGCATCTGGTTCCACATCTCAGGGATGGCAGCTCCGCGGGAGTGAGTCCCAGGTTGCAAGAACAGTCCAAATCCTTGCAAAATTCCACAAAGCAAGAATGCAAGTGCCTGAAGAAGAGCAGGCACGTAGCCCATCCACTCCATCTGCCCAATAAAGATAGTAGTGTCTTCAGAGGGCAAAGTTATCTGTTTGTTTTTTGTTTTTTTGAAGAGGAGATAAGGCTTATATGATTTCCAAGCCCACTGATAAATGTTTGACACTCTAAAGTCATAGTAACTTCACTGCTGGGCAAATGTTATTTTTCCTCTGTAGTTAAGAGAACAAACCACTTGATTTTGATAGCAGTGGATTATGTCTGATATTTGCAGTCAGGGGAGCAGCTGTTATCCCTGCTGCCATCAGATTTTAAATACCTTTCTACCTGCCTGCTGACCTCTCAACTCTCCCTCCTTGACTATTGGTATGTTTGCATCTCAGCTTCCCAGCACCTAAAAGCAAAGGTTCAAGCTGCATGCATTTCTTCTCTTTTCTGCATAGTCCTAGATGAATACTAAACTACTATTGGCAGATCTTCACCGTGCACTGAGTCCTGGAAGCTCACACGCTTCACCAGTCTCATTATCTCTATTTTTCATTAAGTATCCTCACACTCCAGCACTAGAAAGCTAATGCCATTCCCCTTTCCATGTCCCTTCATTTGTTTGCTGTGTGGTTTGCCTTAGCACACAGACTTTTGACTCTCAGCCAGTTGTAACTCTCATTTTCCCTCAAAATAAGTGTATGCTAGAACTTTTCCTTGCCTCACGTTGTTCTCATTTAAATCCAAAGATCCAGCTTTGACAGAATTATCTGGGGGAGTGCATTGAAAAATGGTAATTTCAGATTGAAGAAGCAGCTCAAAGGAATTCCAAGATGTTCTTTCTACATAGCAAGAACTACTTTAACCAGTGTTGGCATTATATTCCAAAGGGGAAAAAATGCCTTAGAAATATTAGATATTTTCATTTTGAGAATTAGTTAGAAAACAGCTTTTGGTGAATCTCAAAGAAGTGAACAGCTCACCCTCAGGTCACATAAGTATCCAAAAAGGTTTTTTTTGTTGTTTGTTTTTTAATTTTGCTTGAAATGTCTGTGTGTTTATCATTATAAGTTGGAGATCTGAAACTACCATAAGAAAGTGATTTTGATTGGTGATATTTCTTGATGTGCGCTGAACTTTCCCTGTTACCATTTCTAAATCAGCCCAAAGCAGAAAATTTACAAGAATGCAAAAATGTCATTAAACGTTCCCCAAATATTTTCATATATGCCAGAGTGGGTCTGATGTATGTTTCAGTGAAAGGTTGCATTGATTTTTATACAAACTGTGTCCTCACCCTCTTTAAGATTGACTTTTTTCATATGATGGGCTTGAATGTGAGAGAAAAAAAAAGATTTGTGCAACAAATAGCTTGAACAACTCAGTGTCTAATTAAAGTAACTAGATAGAGCACATTTTGGAGGCAAATTGGGATTTCATCATGAGAATAACTACGTGTAGGGTTTGTACTCACGGTGATGGATGACTACAAAGGCAAATAATGTGCACAGTTACAAGGATAACTAATTCATCATGCTTCCTATGAACAGAGTGCTGGAGGTGCTGTGTAGGGCAATGGGTTCATAGGCGTGGCTATTACTCACTACTTCTGGGGAAAGTGTTGGTCTAGAAAATTATCAACTTTGATGTAAAACAGACTTGAGAAAAGTATTTCACACACCGGTATTTACAAGAGGACGTTTCATTTACTACTGTGATTTACAGAGCTGGATGGAAGCAGAACCCCACAGATCTGTTATGAAGGGAGCTCATTTAGTAATAGCACAGAAAACAGTGATCTTAGTTGCTGTTTGGATTCTCTGTTCTCAGTGAATTTAACAACAATTTCAGTCAATTTAACAGGAATCTGTGAATGAAATGGGTTGAGCACAGATAGCAGGAAAATTTTTATTTATTTTTCTTTAAAGTAATCCTTCCTTAGAGTTTAAAGAGAAGCTTTTAGATAACTGTACTGGATTATGCCTGGAAAACTCATCAAAAGGCATTAATTACATAATTATAATTTATACATTGTATGCTTTAGCAACGCTGTATACTTTACACCACAGCAAAAAGACATATTAGGGAGCAGGGTAGCCCACTGTGTGCCCCACTGCCACAGCCAGCACCAGTGCCTGCAGTCCTTCATGCTGCAGTACAGGGCAGCACATGTAGATACAGACCCATGAGCCTGAGGTTTCCACTTGCACCAGAGCAAAGAGAGGGAAGGAGTCGTATAAAAAACCATGAAAATTAGCATTTTTTTCCTTTCCAGAAATCTTTCTGTTTTAAATACCTGAAAAGAGATTAGAAGGAAGGAAAACCATCATCCTCTCATCCCAAACAGGAGCTGGCTGTCACACCAAACAGACCTGGTAACTACTCGCCTAGCTTCTGCTCTTGCGAGGAGACAGAGATGGATTGTGATAAGGTTTTGGCTCTTAGACACTCATAAGAAATGCAGGCTTGGACAGCCAGGGCCTACACACACAGACAGAGGGACCTGGAACCAGCTGAGCTGGCACTGACCAATTTGCAGCAAGGGGCAATGTCCGTAACCTGAGTGTAAATGCATTGGAGAAGACAGTGTGACACTTTTCTGCTCTAAATAGGATTTGCAGAAGCAAACACCTCTGGGAGGAAGGCAGAGTCAAATCTGCGAGAATTACTATTGCTTCACAAAAAAGCCACAACCCAGTCATGTTTGTCAAGATTTATTCTTCTCATTTATTGCTGCTGCAGCCTGATGGCAGGTTAATGTTCCCACCATGGTAAGTGAAAAATAGCCACCTACTGGATATTCCTCAGAGGACTCACAAGCTTTGTGTCAGGCTAGTCAAGCTAAACAGGGGTAGCAGGGATGAGGAAATAATGGAGAAATTGTTTTACAGAGAAAGGAAGATGGCTTTTTTGGGCTGTGTTTTGGTTTGTCGCATTGTCTAGAAGATCCAGAAATTTGCAGTCAGAATAAATCCCTGCTGGTTGCAGCAGAGCTGGGGATGCAGTTATCCATCAAGTGGATGCATGCAAAGTGCTCATGGTGCAGGCACACTGAATGGCTTCATGAACACTGTGAACTTGGTACAGCATAGCTGAATGCAAAATCGTGCTCTGAAAATGTGCATTTGTTTCCTTATTAAAAAAAAAGAGTCCTGCAAAAAGAAGCCTAATGTTTTAGGTAGGCTACGGCTGCTAACATTTTTCTTCCCACTGTCAAGTCATGCCCCTGGGGTGTTTCGAGTTGAGATGGACACAGTGTGTAACACTGCCCTTCCTTGTGACATCTGTCCAGCTCCTCCGATGTCCCCTCCAGTAGCCACAGCATCCCACTGGCAGCAGTTATAGCAATGCAGCACTACACTTACTGCTCCCTGACAGATTTTTATAAATACAGGCAGGAAAAGCAGAGTGGCTCTTGCCTTGAGGGTGAAAAATAGTAAGTGATTTTAACCACTCATAGACCTGAACTCACCTTGGGCTGAGAGCAGGAATGATATTTTGCTGGCAGGACACAGCTTATTCTCATGAAATTAGATTCCTTTGCTTTTGGAAAGTACATGGAAGTGACCCTCTGCACAGACTGCACAGGCAGTTCAGTGACCAAATGTTAAATGACTGGACACTGTTCAAAAAATAAATAGATGGAAAATCAACACTAATTAGCTACCAATCTTTAAGCAGAACTCATTACGTTCAGTGCAAGAATTGTCCTGTCAGATCCTCCTACCTTTCAGCACAGTGCAAAGGTACACAGCCTAGATTAAAACTTGTACTTATCAAAAAAAGCAGCTTCATCATTTTTTTTATAGTAGGTAAGTCTATTCATTGGCTGAGTTGTGACTATAGAGTTTTTGCAATTAGTGGTTCTTTGCAAAGCCATGAAATATGTATATCTCCAATGCATATCTATATAATATATGCTTAGGCAAGTTTTGTATTGATAGGCAAGTTGGCAGAGAAATCAGTTTTCGTTGTCCATCAGGGCTGGATTCAATAGAAATTTTGGCTGACTTCATGGCAAGCCTTGGAAACCATTGGACTATTCAAGACTTAGGCAGTCAGATGCCTGCTTTTATTTCTATTGACAAAGGAAGAGGAGGGATGAGTAAATGTAAAACATTTCCTTTCAACATTGAGCTCAGAGAAGGCAGCATGGTGCAGGGAGGAGGTGGAATCCAGGACATCTGGGTTGTATTTATTGCTGGCTCTGCTGCCAACTTGCTTTGTGACTCTGCACAAGTCACTTTTTTGCTTTGCTACCTCACTTTCTGTGAGGTGGGGAAAGCTGGTTGCCTTCATGAGGTGCTCTAAACAAGTGCAGGGACTTTCTTGTTAACCATGACCATATCCATGGTCATGTAGCATATCCATGTGTGTTATATCCAGCAATGCTGGCTGGGTGATCAGTACCCCTGAGTATGTCCCTGGAGAGCACTAAGTGAAAGGTGCTCACTGTGTAGCACTGCAACAGCATAAATACCTATAGGTATTAGCAATCAAAATTAAATCAATCAGATACCTATAGGTACAGAAGGCAACTAGTGCTTTCTGTTTCTGCACTTGTGAAAGTCATTCATGGCATGAGTCAATTTTGCGGCCTCTCATCTATACTTATAATCTCTCATCTCATTTACAATGGTAGTCCTACGAAAGAGAGCATCTGCTTTATGGGATAAGTCACAGAAAATGGAGTGGCTGTTTTGAAATGGTCTTCATATGGCATTTCCTGTAGCCAGAGCTCTTTTCAGGTTCCCAAGGTGGGGAAAAGCCTAGCAGCATTTTTTTACTTGGAACTACGTTTTCAACCAAATGTTGAGAACTAAAAAAATAATGTGTAGGCAAAAAGAAGGTCATGTATGCCCTTCATGTCTTTGTTCAGAGTAGGATCTGTGAATAAGGATGCAGTGTGCAGTGTAGACCCAGAGTAGTTAATATCAATAGAAAACACTGTTCTTTCCTGTGTCTATTCACTATGCAGCAATAGTCTCATTTACTTTTTTCACCCAAAGAATGAGGGAAATTATTAAGAATAACAGAGCAACACCGATACAAATTTTGCCTGTCATAATGTAGATTTGCTGTAAACTATCCTAGATTAGTAATCACTTTAACTGCATTGATCTTTCCTCCTATGCAGGGTATACATGCATTCTTCTTCCCTTCTTCCCACAGTAACATACTTGGCAGCCTGAATCAGGCAAGTGTATTGGGGTGCAAGATACCTGGGTTATCCTTATATTTGGTAGTAGTGCAGTTACATTGCCACTCATCTTTGCTTTCCACTCTGCTCCATCCACTGTCTTCTCCCTTTGGCTCTCCCCATTAGTTTGATGAAAAAAGTTTGCCAGGATAGCATTGTTCTTTCACTGTGTATTTGCGCAGTGTAATGAGGTGTCCCTCTCGAGACAGGATCTTGGAAACTCCTGAGGTATTAATTGTACTAGAAATTAATTTAGTGAATACCACTGTCTTAGATGTCAAGACAGAGTGTAAAAATTATCTTGAGTAAAGTGATCTGAATGTTTTATAGTGTGATCCAAAGCTTCTCCAGACATCATAGGCTTAAATCCATCCCTTAACACCCAGCCAGGACTTCCTGTGATGTGCTCCAGTGCTACACAGACAAGACTGCAATGTGAAATAAAAGTTGTACTTGAATTGCTGAGGGTTAAAGCCGGTTATTCCCACAGTTCCTATTTCCTAATGTTTTCCATTCTTGATGTTCTTCACTTTTAATGTTCGTAGTAACTTGTGCCAAAAAAGGTGTTTCCTATCATGTTCTCCTCGCATTGTGTTGTGAGGATTTTTTTTTTATTATTCCATATTTTCAATCCCTGGAGAGCTAAGGTTAGTCATAAACATGCTTTTGGCTATCAGATTCATGTGTGGTTTGCTATAGCAACAAACAAAAGCATTAGTCAGAAACTGGCATGAAGCTATAAACACATACTTTTTGGTGATATTACCCAGAGTTAGCTTAATTTATGTGGTACACTGTTGCCACACAACTGCATCCCAGTTAAACTACTCTTGTTGAATATGAGCTTCAAAAAAATACAAATATATTACAGTGAAATGATCAAACCTGTGAATTGATGTTATCATTTGAAGATCATAAGCTGAATTCTGCTATTGCACCTGGTATAAGTCAGTCTGAACTCTAGTCTCTACCTGGATCTATTGAATAAGAGGAAAATCATCATCAAGCAAACAGAAAGGTGCTTTGCCTTTGCTGTTTCACCTCCGTAATTTTACTGCAGCAAAATGATTGGGAGTAAGCATTATCAGATTGCAGTAGATGGATTCAATTCGTTGCCAACACAGTTGGAAAGCATTATCTGCAGCATGGCAGGGACAGGGAGGCTTGGTTAAAGATAGCCACTCTCCGGATGTGTTGATGCAGCACTAGGAAGGTGCGGTTTGTGCAGAGCCAGTGTCTGTCCAGCTCTGGGGACGAGAGGAGTGGCTTGTGCAGCAAGCACTGGCATCTGTGAGGAGTTGGCTGCGTTTGTGCAGCATTCGTTCTGCAGCTAGACAGCTACCAGTCCCTGAGCCAGCTCGTTTAAAGGTTGCCTCAGAGGGTCTGTGGAAGTGGTGATTATTGCTTAGGCACAGCAGGCACATTCCTGTTAATGCATTATTCCAACTGTTTGTCTTCACTGCACCTTTTCAGGAACGTGAGCCCTCCTCGTTTTTGACAGCTGTATTTAATGCAAAACACATGCATGTGAAATGTGTTTTCCAGTCTCCCTGGGCTGGCATTATTCAGAAAGGAGAGCTTAGACTTCCCTAGAAACCGTTCGGATATGTTTTCAGACCCCTCTCTTCAGGCATTTAGCTGTAGAAGTGTTTGTGACCTTCCCTACCACAGATGTATGCAGAGTAAGATATGAATAATACCTAAGTGTCCAAGCAATGAGTAACAACTCTCCCAGAGCCTTCTTGTCCCTACATGATGCTAATACCAGTCCAGAAGTTCTTAAATGAACCAGTGGTTCCAGCTGCAGCAGGTAAGCCCACACCAACATACACCATGCATGGCATTCTTAAAATGGGCGTTTGATGTCCAGGAATCAGGAACAGGATCTAGCACCAAGCTGTGTTCCAAAAACCAAGTAACTTTTTCCCTAACTGAATCAATCGGTGGAAGAACATGTCCCAGCTGACCCTGTGTTTTAGCCCTGGCCCTGTTCATTGTGCTTGGCTTAGCATTAACGACCCTGAATTTTTAGCACTGGTGTCTTTTCAAAACCTTTTGAGGTAATGACTGGCAGAGCTCAGAGGGTTGTGATCAGTGGTGCAGAGTCCAGTTGGAGGCCTGTACTTAGTGGCCCTCCTCAGGAGTCAGTTCTGGGTCTGCTACTGTTCAACATCTTCATCAGTGACCTTTATGGGGGGATGGAGTCCACCCTCAGCAAGTTTGCTGACAATACAAAGCTGGGAGGAATGGCTGACACACCAGAAGGCTGTGCTGCCATTCAGCGAGACCTGGACAGGCTGGAGAGCTGGGCATAAAGGAGCCAGATGAGGTTTACAAGAGCAAGTGTAGAGGCTTGCACCTAGAGAGGAATAACCGCAGGCACTGGTACAGGCTGGGGGATGAGCTGCTAGAGAGGAGCTCTGAGGAGAGTGCCCTGGGTGTCCTGGTGGATGACAGGCTGGCCATGAGCCAGCAGTGTGCCCTGGTGGCCCAGAAGGCCAATGGGATCCTGGAGTGCATTGAAAAGAGCATGGCCAGCAGGTCAAGGGAGGTGATCCTCCCCCTGTACTCTGCTCTGGAGAGGCCTCACCTGGAGTACTGTGTCCAGTTCTGGGCTCCTTGGTACAAAAAAGACAGGGATCACCTCAAAAGAGTCCAGCAGAAGTCTACAAAGATGATAAAGGACGTGGAACACCTTCCCTATGAGGAGAGGCTGAGAGACCGGGGTCTGCTCAAGTCTTGAGAAAAGAAGACTCATAGGGGAACTGATCCACGTCTATAAATATCTAAGGAGAGAGAGGCAAAGGGATGAGGCTGGACTCTTCTTAGCAGTGTGTGGTGATAGGACAAGGAGAAATGGCCACAAACTGATGCATAGGAAGTTCTGCATGAATGTGCATGAGAACTTCTTCACAGTGCAGGTGATGGAGCATTGGCACAGGCTGCACAGAGAGGTGGTAGATCCCTGGAGACACTAAAGGGGAGGCTGAATGGGGGCTATGAGCACCTGATGGAGCTGTTTTTGTCCCTGTTCAGTGCACAGTAGTTGGACTGGATGGTCTTTAGAGGTTCTACAATTCTCTGAAGTAGTGTTCAAAGTACTTGTAAAGAAAAAACAAATTCTGCTCTCAGTGTAGTTGCAGAATACTGTCAAACCCAACCCCAACAGCACTACATAAAGCAAGTAGTTCAGTCATTGCCAAAATATTATTGACGTCCTAGTTCACAGAGAACTTTGGAAATGCAGGATTCAAAAATGCTGCAGTAAGATAATGATGCTTTTATTTTTTGACAGTAAAGTGAAAATTGTTCCACCTTGTGCTTTCAAGGTAGGAATCATTTTCCTTTTCAGGCTTCACTGACTCTAAGCTTTATATGGTGATGGGGCAAGGAGCTCAAACACAGCTTCTGGGGAGAGAGCTATATCCTCTGTTTGACCAGCTGCAGCTCACAAAAAGCACCGAGTATTCACTGGGGCTTTTGTATGAGATGGAGTGCAAGCAGTAAAACGCTTGGATTTAAAATAAAGAATCACAGAATGGTTTGGATTGGAAGAGACCTTTTTATGTCATCGAGTTCCAATCCACTGCAGGTACACCTCCCTCTATACCAGGCTGCTCAAAACCCCATCCAGCCTGGCTTTGAATGGCCTCCAGGGGGCCATCCACATCCTCACAGGACAAGCTGTTCCAATGTCTTACCACCCTCACAGTAAAGAATTTTTCTAGTATCTAGTCTAAATCTACCCTTTTCCAGTTTAAAACCATTTCCCCTTGTTCTTCTGCTACATGCTGTTATAAAGAGTTCCTCCCTAGCTTTCCTGTAGGCCCCCTTCAGGGACTGGAAGGCTGCAGAAAGGTCTCCTCGGTGCCTTCTCTTCTCCAGACTGAAGAACACCAACTCTCTCAGCCTGTCCTCATAGGAGAGGGGTTTCAGCCCTCTGGTCATCTTCATGGCCCTCCTCTGGACCTGCTCCAACAGCTCCATGTCTTTCTTGTGCTGTGGGACCTAGAACTGGATGCAGTACTCTAGGTAGGGTCTCACAGGGGCTGAATCACCTCTCTCAACCTGCTGGTCAGATTTCTCTTGATACAACCCAGAATACAATTGGCCTTCAGGGCTGCAAGCACGCATTGCTGGCTCATGTTGAATCTTTCATCAACTGATACTCCCAAATCCTTCTCCTCAGGACTGCTCTAAAGCCATTCTCTGCCCAGCCTGTATCTGTGCTTGGATATGATTCACAAGGATGTACAAAAAATCAGGTCCTTCTGTACGTTTTTCCACAGGCAGCCTACCTGGCTTCTGCCAAGTGGAGATAAGCTGCTGGTTTGTCCTTCAGTTGCACAGGTGTAAATGACTCTAATGAAGCCACTTGGGAACAAAATTGAACCCATCTACTTGCAGTAGATCTCAAAGACTGTAACTGAATCCCCAGGGTCTTCCCTTTCCTTACAACTCTACACTGGTGCAAGGCTGTTGATTTTAATTATGTTTAAAATGTAATTTAAAATCTCTTGTATGTTAGTCTGAATCTAGAACAGCTGTTCATAAAAATATTACCATGTGCCTTCAAAAGGAGCACATCCTGTTTTAAATGAATTGAAAAATATTTACCCTATCTGTGAACAGACCATTATGATAAAGAAAGTTACTCATTTCCATAAAATAGCATTATTTTCCTATGACAGACGGGGTCTGAATGTTTGCAACTGTTATGAATCAGCCCTGGGGTTGATCATCAGACCCCAGAAATGGCTTTCTTGGTGCTTTCAAACAACTCCACCCTTCTCAATTATTCTCCCAGTTACTACATGGATGAACCGCAGCGCAGTTAATTTCTCTTTATTTCAGTCTTTAATCAAAGAGAAATCCAGGATTGTAGTAACAAGGTTTTCGAAACTGGGTTGTTTTTTTGTTGTTTTTGTTTTTGTTTTGATTGTTTTGCTTTCCCTGTTGTTTATACTAGCCCCTGTGAAACGTAAAACTGAAATCTACTTCCTTAACTAAATTATGCTTTCATCTAATCTGTTAGGCAAGCATGCTGCTTTGTTATTTTTGGGCGTCTCAATGCCTGTCTAAATGGTGCAGAGGGGGAAAATGAGATTATTCAAATAATTCTTCTATAACTTAATACGTAAATCCAGTGCTTTTTAGCTTCAACTATTTGATTCTAATTTCAAAGAGTACTGTTAAGTTCACAAATTGAATTTGTAAGTGAAAAACATTATCAAAGTGAAGTTTAGAATATGCTGAGGCAAGAGGGAATTCTGGTATACTTCTGCTAGGAAAAGCCTTCCAAAAAAGAGGTGAGTGCCAAGTAACCAAAACAAAGATGCAGTGGTTTTAAAAGCAATTTGGTAGGTTACCTGNTTTTAAATGAATTGAAAAATATTTACCCTATCTGTGAACAGACCATTATGATAAAGAAAGTTACTCATTTCCATAAAATAGCATTATTTTCCTATGACAGACGGGGTCTGAATGTTTGCAACTGTTATGAATCAGCCCTGGGGTTGATCATCAGACCCCAGAAATGGCTTTCTTGGTGCTTTCAAACAACTCCACCCTTCTCAATTATTCTCCCAGTTACTACATGGATGAACCGCAGCGCAGTTAATTTCTCTTTATTTCAGTCTTTAATCAAAGAGAAATCCAGGATTGTAGTAACAAGGTTTTCGAAACTGGGTTGTTTTTTTGTTGTTTTTGTTTTTGTTTTGATTGTTTTGCTTTCCCTGTTGTTTATACTAGCCCCTGTGAAACGTAAAACTGAAATCTACTTCCTTAACTAAATTATGCTTTCATCTAATCTGTTAGGCAAGCATGCTGCTTTGTTATTTTTGGGCGTCTCAATGCCTGTCTAAATGGTGCAGAGGGGGAAAATGAGATTATTCAAATAATTCTTCTATAACTTAATACGTAAATCCAGTGCTTTTTAGCTTCAACTATTTGATTCTAATTTCAAAGAGTACTGTTAAGTTCACAAATTGAATTTGTAAGTGAAAAACATTATCAAAGTGAAGTTTAGAATATGCTGAGGCAAGAGGGAATTCTGGTATACTTCTGCTAGGAAAAGCCTTCCAAAAAAGAGGTGAGTGCCAAGTAACCAAAACAAAGATGCAGTGGTTTTAAAAGCAATTTGGTAGGTTACCTGTTGAATTGTTTTGAAAACTGAGCACTTTGGGACTGAAAACTCAGTCTGTAGTTCAGATTTGAACTACATGGAAGTGAACAGTGCTATATGAATTGATTTATTAATTGACTCAGTGCATGAATTTATCTGAAAATGAGCTTTTGTGTTTTTGTAAACTCTCAGGTTGTTTCCAGAAATTCTTGATTTTTAAGGAGACTTCCCTACAGTACATGAAAACAAGATAAATTGAGCTGTGCCAAATACCATCTTGCTAGCATCACTGTTTATTGACAGAAAATATTTTTATCTTAATAAAGTGAGGGAACAACTAACTTTATCTTTGATGTAGAATATTTTCCCACAAGTATTTTCTGTCACCTTTTCCCCATATCTCTGGTATTACATATACATTAAGGAACTTAAAAGCTTAGAAGATATTTTCTTCTGTCATGATTTATGGCCAAACAAGTTGCCCAGGGAACTCTCTCTCAAACAGAAAACCTGTTTCCAAGGGCAGTTATTTATATAAAAGTCCCCATAAAAGGTTGTGGAAAAGCTGCAGGGTTTTTCCTGCATTCCCATTTTGAGAGGGGCTATACCCAGCATACTAGGGAGACATGCACAGTAACATCACTCCATTAATATTGCTACATCTGGATACTTCATTTTGCACTGAATTTTATCAGTGGAGTAAAGGGATTTACAAGTCTTCCTAGACTGCAAGAATCATTAGCTTAAACTATATAAGTATAAAATATGTAAATATAATGTTAGAATCAAAGAATCACCAAGGTTAGTGAAGCCTCTGAGACCATCCAGTCCAACCATTCACCTACCACCAATACTTCCAAACCAAACCAGGTCGCTCGGTACATCCATATGTTTCCTGAACACCTCTTGGGACAGTGATTCAACCACATCCCTTGGCAGCCTGTTCCAGTGCCTGGCCACTCATCTGCAGAGGAAATTTTTCCTAGTGTCCAGCCTAATTTTTTTTTACACCACATTGATTCTCGTTATCGTGTTTCTTCAGTGGTTTTGAGGAGCAATTCCTTTTGAAAAATCTGTTTTTAACTTGGAGTGACAAGTGGCATTTATAGAAAGACTGTATCAGTTGGTTTGGGCTTTTTACATCATGTTAGTAGATCTTCTCAGACGTATTCTTAGGGGTTGAACGTGCACCCTATCAAAAGCACTGAGAATTATCATTCTTCTTTAATGTACCAGTGAGAGAGCAGGCAGCAGTCAGCTCACCCTGCTACTTCCTGAGGGGTGTGTTTTAGTAGTGTGATGGGAATGGGCTTATGGTTGGAATAGATGATCTTGCTGGTCATTTCCAACTTTAATGATTCTATGATTCTGTAGATCACCACTGAGCTACTTTAAGAGACTGCCTAGGGCTGTGGCCACTACTTCTCAAACAATACTTTCTCTGAAGACTGAGAAATTTGGTTTCCAGGGCTGTCACTCAAGACTATACAGGAAGAATGATGGTTTTTAATAAGTATATCTGTCTGATTGTTTCTAAATCTGGACAGGGTTCTGTTTTGGCAAAGGAGCAGTCAGTCTGCTGTGGGAAAAGCCTAGATTCTTGGGGGGATGAATCAGTGAGGAGAAGGAATGTGGGAAAGTGAATTTGTGTGAGCTTTATGGGCCTTATCTGTAATAGGCACCCACCTGCCTCTGCTTCTCGGCAAGCCAGGATAAGAGCTGGATTCATAGCTATCTAGCAGGGAGGACAGCAAAAGAGCTGCTCATGGGAGGAGGGCAGCTTCACACTCACTTTTATAAGATTTGTTTACTATATAGGTGTAGGAGTTTATTTCTGAGGAAAAAAAAATGTAACATCCCTGGTTGTCTTGTTGGTGCTAAGAGTATTTTCCAGCTGCCTTTTCACACTGCCATTTTCAGCCATGTTTTAACCTGCAAGACAAAGGATAAATCAGAGAAAAAGTCAGGTATCAGCCACTACTGCCTGCTTTTGCGGTTTGTTTTGGACGTCATTCTAGTGCAGTTCTCACAACAAACTTGAGTAGGGAGTTTATTTTCAAACACTGTTACTCCTACAATCTTCTTTTTCAGTTCTGGGTGAAATATTGGACTATTCAAATATTTTACTAAATATTTTATTCTGGCACCAAAAGAGTAGTGTGGGTACGGCTAAATGCTTTTACTGATCACGAGAACTACTGGAATCGTGTTGCAGTAAATTTTAGCCAAGTAATGGAAAATAGTGATAGCTGGATCAAACTCACTAACCCACGATCTGGGGAACTACAATTTGGCAATGGACATTAAAAAAAAAAAAAAAAAAGAAAATCCCTTGTGCTTTTCTTGCTTAAATATGACTCTAGCTGAGAGTGTGCAGAGCCCTGCCAGGGTACTTTTGTTCTTATGGTCTGAAATGTCCTATGGATTCTATTAAGTTTATCTTTACCATCAGAGGAAAGATGTATGACTGCAAATTTCCTTAATAAAGGAAATTTCCTGTAAAACTAAGAGCTCCTTTGTGATCGGTATCATGAAAGGTTTTGCTCACATTGCGAAGTGCGAGCAGGCATGCTTTTAATAGTTTGAAATCTGCGGACAGAGCTTATCAATAAACACACACACAGGAAAGCCATTCACTCCCCTTTTCATCTGGGGGCTGCGAGTTTCTCTTTTTATGGTAGTGTTTATATCTGTTCTTAGATGCCAGTGCTCCTCCATATCTTCCCTGATATTAGTCAACCTGTGCAAAGTGCTCTGAAAAATTCTACACAGCCCGGTCTGGGGTGTAAGAAACCTTAGTTCCCTGAATGCTTCTCTGCTTTGCAGAGCAGGGACCTGTTCTCTTTGATGAAAGCAGGAGCTAACTTCACAAACAGCTCTCTGGCCAGGAGAGGAGGCTGATAATTGTAACATGTATATTTTCTGATTTCAGAAGGTTTTGAGATGAGATGATTTGAAGGCTTTTAATAAAGTACTACGCCAAGGGCAGCTTAACATACCAAGGCATTGATTCGAAACATCTTGTTCGTGCCTTGAATGGAAAGAAACTATTCACACGTTGGTTATTTGGGAGTAGCCACTCCTTCAGCGCTGCTCTGAGCCCCTGCTTTCAGCTCGAAGGCTCAGTTACATTCATCACGGTACAAATATGCAGCTAAGTGACAGAGTGCAGCCAGGGGGCTTTACCAAACCAAATGCAAAACAAAGGCGGGGAGTAGAGCTCAAACGCAGACTAAACTGGTTCTGATAGCATCCTGCAGATAGGAAGGCCTGTTAAACCCCTTCAGCTGCATGCATCATCATTATCACCATTCCACAGGCTAGACCTTTGGTCTTCATCCCACAGAAGCCTAGAATTTCAGGGCTTGGTGGGGAGGGTCCCTTCTCTCAATGCAGGGGTTCCCATTCCTCATTCTGCCACTTTTTCCAGGGTAGAATGGCTGCTTTTTCCACTGTGGCAATAGTTCATTTGGGAGCTGACAAGTTAGTTAACCTAGGTGGAGTGCTGGGCGCCCCTGCTCTCTCACTGGCAGTGGTTCAAATGAAGTAACATAGCATTCCTGGCGGAGGGTGGGAGAGGCAGCCTTCTGCGTGACATTGCACCCACACCTCCCCACTGCCAGCGGTCCTGCCCGGATAGAGTGACAGCCACAGCATTCCCACTGCGGTCCTGCCGTGCCCCGCAGTCCTGCCCAGCAATTGCTGTAATGCAGCCCATGGGATCTAGCAGGACAATGCAATGAAACCAGTTCTCTGAAATGTGCTTGCAGACGTCTGTAGAAAATGGACCTCTCAGTTTTTAGCTGATGCTTTTCCCCAGCATTGGTGCTGCTTAGCGGTAATGCCTTGAATGTCGTGGAAGCTTCCTTAAGTAGCATGGTGCACGTGTATGGATTAGTTGCAGTTTGTTTCAGATTCTTACCTTCACCAAACGTCGCCTGCAAGATAGTTTGCCTCACAGACAGCATTGTTTGCTTGGAAGAACGTGGCTGCTCCACCACATTGCCCAGGATGATGTGTATGGTAGGGATGAACAGCCATTGCCAAGCCCCTCTTGCTTAGCATAACCCTGCATATTCTTAGTTGCTGGGTTTTTCTTGTTCTTTACTTTAAACTTTGGCACTTATGTTTAAGGAAATTTGCAGCTGAATCCAAGCTGTGGTGTTAAGGCAGATGCTCTTTGCCATGCAGCCTGCAGACAACAAATCTGCCATGGTTTCCTTTTAACAACTGCCCTTAAAGGCTTCATGTATTCTTCAATGTAGCATGAGGTCATCACTTCCATATGTAATTTGAGCTGAAGAAAAGAGCTCGGGGAAACAGAGAGAAACAGTAAAATATTTGAAGCCACTGCTGATATTGACTATTTTTGTGCTTGTGTATATCATTTGCAGAACATTATTTAGCAAGGGGATTGGCAGATTGTGGCTCATCACTAATTGAAGCAGCTAGGAGAGCACAAAGATCTCCTTGTGGGTTCAGAGTTCTGTAGTTCAGCTGTTTTTTGGAAAGTAGGGAGTATAGTTTTTTAAGTGCCAAGAATTCATATTCATAAAATGGTATCTGAGATAGAAAAAGATAATATTTTGCAGTGTAACTTTGTGAGGGCTTTTAACAAATCCAGTTTTAGGCTATTTTTCAGTTGTGAGCTTAAATACTTGATGCTGCTGCCTAGCTGAAATAATGTTTCAGCTAGTTGGTTGATCTGCATTTATTCATCAGTCTTCAGTCTCCTGGGATATCCTTGGAAATCCAAAGAACCTAGTGTAAGACACATGCATTAATTTAGAAAATAGTTGAGTCCATGGATTGTGAAAGATAAAAAATAGAATTGGATATGAAAGACACTGAGGATGCCAATGAAAAGGTAAAATATTTGAATAACTCCTTTTTGCCTATTACCTCAAAAGTGAAGGTTTTTTCTTAGCAAACTAAAGTCAGGTGAACTTACCTATCAGAAAATGTGCTCTTGAGAGGCCAAGTTAAATGCCAAGCATGTGCATAGTGTTCCTGTTATCAAGTGCTTTTCTGAACTGGGAACTAGAATTTTAAATATTCTAATTATTCTAAATATTTTCTATTTCAAATATGAGAAGTGAGTCAGACAGGGCTGTGGGGCTCTGAGGGAAGAAAAGGAATCCAAGCAATTGTGATACCTGGAAGAGAGGGAGAATGAGCCATAGACAAAAGATTTGGGCACAGTGCTTAGTTCAAGAAAGGCATTGCATTTAGAAAGCAGGAGCTGTTATGGATTAGTAGAGATTATGTCCTAACCCTGCCTATGTCTGAGCATGAGTCCTGTAACTGGTTGTGGACTCAGGGCTGTTACTTCCATAAGGCCAGGTCAACACTGAACAAATGGAAAAGGTTTTGTTTTACCACAGCTAAGAAATGGTAGTTAGTATACATCAAAACCCTATTAGAGAAAAGGCACAGTTTTGTGGCTTTCATATATTAACAAAGAATAATAAACGAGTGAGCAAAGCATAAACATGTCTCATATGTTTACCACAGCTCAGGTTTCTGTCTATTAAGAGAAACCCAGTGTTGAAGCAAAGTTGGATAATTCATGCCAGTACTTATCAAGAGAAAACCTCCTGGATCAGGATCTCTCCTGAGAATGAGTGATACTTAATCTTTGTCAAAGATATGTGTGCTGCAACAATTGCCTAGCTCTTCTCAGATTTACCCAATCTAGGTTAAAATCCAAGGGAAAACAAGACAACAGCAGCATTTTAGTTTGTTCCCACAAAAATAAATAAATAAAGCAAAACAAAACAAAGCCACTTTTGGCAGGAAATCTAATGCCGAAGGAGTTGATGCAAAGAAAAGTTGCATACTTAAAAGTAAGAGTAGACTACTTCAATTCACTAAATTTGTATGCAGACATAACTGTGTTGTGAAACCTTAAGAAGAGCAGAGGAGGGAATACAATCTGTGAACATTCAATCTGGAATGAACAGCAAAATAGTTTATAGTTTTTTTGTTGTTTTTTTTTTAACTACACATCTGGTATGATCATTTGCTGTTATATTGTTAATCTGATTTTAAAGCATTCAGATTAGGATAAATTTATATGCCAATGTCCCAGTTGAAGATGGGTTTCTGTTTAATTTATATAATACATAGTTTTACTTAAATTAGATGACACTTTCATACTTTAAATTGATTGTAATATCTCAAATGTGTTTTTGGAAACTGTTACCCGCAGAATGTGTGCACAAAAGAAACTGAACTGGTGTTACATTTTTGGAGTTTTACCCAAAACAGCCCAGCTGGATTGCTAGCTTAGAGATAAAATAATTTTTAAAAATGAATTTAGAAAAGCAAACACAAATTTCTGTCATATGATATGAAAATGTCTCATTCTATATAACTCCTACTGTCTACTTTCAAAAAATTCCCTTGTTCTGAAGTCAGTTTACTGGCTATTAGAAGCAGTCACTGATGTAAATTCCATCTTGTTTATGAAAACATTCTGAACAAAGCATTGATTGTCCAGGACTTACTAAAAAAAATCTGAAACCTGTAAAACGTTGGCATCACTACTATTTGGGGCATGAAAATGACGTGCATATAAATCATAGTTTACTGGCACAATCTCTTATACACAGAAAGAAGGCTTTGCTGAAAATGGAATTCATTTATGTACTGTAATTCCCCTCTTTTCCAGATTTGCTTTTAAGGAAAAAAAATCTGAAGCAAGTCTTAGGCCTTCTCTACAGTGGGAATGAAGGGTCTGAGTCTTCTATGACATAGGTTGACTATGGTAGGGAGGAGAATTAATATACAAGTAGACAGAGTCTGAGGAAATCACAAGGTGGTTGAAAGAGGCCTTTTACACTCACAGATTTGCTCCTGAACAGGACAGGATGTTTCTGATGACATTTGACATTTTGTCAGACCTTGATCCCTAGTAAGGATGAGGAAAACAACCGCCTGTCAGCAAGTATCCAAAGTATCCAAGCAAGTGAAACCACCCGTGTGCCTCATACAGCATTGCTTTGCCTGTTAAATGGCTGATGAAAAATAAGAAACAGCTCTCCTGATCTAGGCACGGATATCTTCCAGGCCAGATCTACCTTTCCACATCCACGCTAAACAAGACTTGGCAGAGTCATTTGTTGTTTTAAAATGTAATCTTGATGGGAAGTGAGTGTTCAGGTTTCACTGTGGGAAGTGATGTAATTATCTTGGGGTTATGAGTAGCCCGCTCTTAGCAACAGGAGGATTTTGAAGCTATTGGCTGCCTAATCATAAGTATCCTTTGCTTAAAGCAACTGGTTTTAAAAGTTTTACTTGTATTAGAACCTGAAGGCTACACCCTACTGGGTGATGTGATAAATAACTGCAAACTGTGCAGAACCTTTCAAATCCCAAGAAAAGAGAACCCCACAGTTGCAGTGCTCTAGTTCTAAACAAATAAAACATCACTAAAGTAAAACAAGAGAAACAGCAGTGAACCAGTCCAAGAATCCTCCCAGATAATTCTTTCCTTTTACTTTTCCAGTAGCAAAATCATTGGCAGCCACCAGGGATTGATGCAGAATTAGCCTTAAAGTGCTGCATTGAAGAGCAAACATTTTAGCAACCCAAAGCACTATTCTGTTAAGTCATTCTACTGGACTTCAAAGCTTGTGGGTGGGATTTTCCCAAGTGAAAAATACAGTGGTGCCACAAGTCTAAGTCCCTACTATTTCTTGGAATTTTAGTAACAGCCATAAAATTTGCTGTTGCCACTTGAATTTTTAGAAGCACTAAAGAAATTAAACAATAAAACCTCAGTCCTGCAGGTCTTCTTTCCATATGATACTTATTAAGGTGAATGTGGTGAAAAATTTCATGAATGAATTCCAGAATTTTAAACAGAGATGTCTAAAATCAGCTTTCTAAATACACATTTAAACACTCATTTTCCAACTTTGTTGAGCTTCTGCAATTTTTTTAAGTTAATCCTTGTTCTCTGGAGCTAAAATATCATAGGGCAGGTGGTTGAGATGATTGAAATGATGTACATATGGCTAAGGTGTCCTCTCTTCCGTCATGTTTGGAAACTTGGCCTCAGACTGATATGGGACATTTCCACTGGAAGCACGGTATCTCCATTGGTCTTAATGAAGTAGTCCATCACTGATTAAATGGCAAAGAACTTTTATGAACTTGCCAACACTAAGAAATATTCATAAGCAAAAAGATGAGGAAAAAAAAAAATAAATGTAGGTGATCAGTAAACTATGGAAACAAGCTATCAAAATCACAGAGTTTAGCAACTTTTAGAGTGATATCATGCATACATGAGACGTAGTAGCTTGTCTGCACACACAACATGCAATAACCACAGTCAGAAAAATCATTTTCCAGCCCAATATTTCTTCATTTAAAGTAGACAATGAAAGAGTCATGCAGTGTTGCTTGTGGCTGTCTTCTCTAGTCTTCAAGCATATTTTTAATCCAGAGGATATGTTTAGGCAAGCCAAAACTATGTATGCTAATGGCAGTTGCAGAACTAGACCCAAGAGAGAGAGAGATCACCCAATGCCTTGAAAATAGCATATCATAGCGACAGAAAGGATGTGTAATCATCAGGACAAGAACTTCTGTCTGTGTTAGAATATCCTGCGCATCACGGAGTGTGCAGCTCAGCCACACTGTCAGCTACTTGGTAAGCTTGAATTGCTAAAAATGATGTTATATTAATTCTAGTTTCATTCTTTGTCGCCCAACTTCAGGCATTTCAAAATAATTCTACTTTTAAACAACCTGTCTCCTTTACCCCATCCCTCTCTGCCCTGGATACTTTTAAAACCCATGAAAACAGTCTGTATGACAATCAAAACTTCATGATGAAAACCACTTTGGAAAGATCAGCCTGATGAGATAAGGAATTTAAACAAAACCAGGCCTTCCTAAAGCCAGCCATGCACATTTCCCAGGTGCACTGCTGGGGGTTGGCTTGGCAGCTTTTGCTCTCTGCTTTGCACAGCCTATATCAACTCCAACAACCTGTGTGCTGCTTTCAGGTTCTGGACGACAGCTGAGACCAGCAGAGCCTCCAGGAGATGCTGATGCTGATGCAGAAGATGAAGATTCTGTGAGTTTTTTAATCCCAAAACCTAGCAAACTATGGCTGCTGACAGCACTCCCGTTTATTCAAAGCTTTACCTGGCTTAGATTCCCCACAGACTGACTCAGAAGTCTGCTGAGAGTTTGTCATCCAGGTTCCTCCTAGGACTCTTACATGGTTTGCTTGTTTATAGAGGGCAATAAAGTTTGAAGGTACATGATGCAAAGTTTAACCATGCAAATGAAGTAAGAGATGGCAGAACTACAGCCTTTTTTAATTGTTACTAACTGATCTATTAATACTTCCAGTCTGTCCACCTCTTAGATGTTTATTTCCATGGAAACTAAACCAGATACAAAGACAGCTATAACACTGTTTGATAGAGCAAGTTCTCAGTTACAAAACATTATTTTTCAACGTAGTCACCACCATTAGGTATTCATTTTCTCCACTGATCAACAAGAGCCTGCATTCCATGCTTGTAACTGTCTGAACCAGCAGAGGTGACCCACTGTTTTACAGCTGCTATGATGATGATGTATTGCTGAAGTGCACCACCCACTACCTCACTGCTCCCACTGTGGTGGGAAGGTTCATTCTCTGCTGCCATACCACCAACAGCAATCTCTGATGTTGCGGGCCAACATAATGAAATAGAAGGCATTACTTTCACGGTATCCCTCATATTGTTGATCAAAGAGTTACTGGTTTATCTTCATTAACCTTTACTAATGAAAGATGCATACACAGGAGATTAGAAAATCACTCCTAAAAATATGGGTCACTGTTTAATGGTGGATTTGTCTTTCCCACCTGTCATTTCTTTCCTGCAGGTTAATGAAGTGGCAGTAGAAGACATCCGTCCAAGGCCACAGGGATCCTCACCAGTTTATGAATATTCCATAGAAGAAGAATATTTAAAGGTATGACACTGAGTTTTTATGCAGGCACGGCTTTATTGAATTGATTCAGAGGGCTGTATCTCCTATAGCTAGTCAAGACTCCTATGTCATATACATGATGTAGTTGCAGCTGTATTGTCTTCCTGCCCTCACCAAAATCTAGGCCATGTTCATTGATGTGGTATTGGATTTGTTGTTGCTCATGTTTTTGTTTCTCGGGAAAAAATACAATTGAGTACATTCTTTAAGGAACCTGGGACAGGAAGCATCAAGAAATTGTAATGTTTTCCATAATTAAGCTATTAAACTGGCTTGAATCTCATATTTATTTAAAAATTACATATATCTCATTAATTATTAAAGAGTAAAGATTTAATTATTGCAGTCAGGTTGAGTAGACAGCATTTTGAAATTGATGCAGAAAGTCAAATAAATGAAAAACGTGTATATTATTCACAAAGATGAAAGTGTGAGAAGTGTGTTGTATGATAAAAATTCTCAGTGTCTTAATACAGCTGATCTCCAGAGTCCATTTCCTTCAAATTTATCCATCTAATTTAATGCTGAGGATAATATAGTTAAATCATTTACATTGTACATTGCACTGGTAGATCCCTGTTTTGCCTCTATTGCCAATAAAGTCAGCCCCAATTCATAGTCAAAAACAGGCTTTATAACTGAGGCAGGGCTTTTGTTGTGTGTTATGACAGCACAACTTTTGAACATCAGATAATTGAAATTTATATTTCAGCTGCAAGAAGAAAACAAAAAATATCCTACCAACAAATCAAAACAGAGTCATCTACAGGTCAGTGTAAAAGCAGTCAATTGTTTTATGTATGTAGTTTGAAAAAAAAGTCTGTTAAAACACACAGATGTTGATGGGTAGACAGAAATAAAAATGGGTAAAGAATCACTTTAGACTTATTCTGGCCAGGAACTTAACAAGTTGTTCAGATGTGGCACAGGTGTGTGCATTTACTTCCTAGGTTGGTGTCCTTCTGTAATTCTTCTAAACACTCTGTAGTCTTCTCTGATTTGAGTACAGCACAGCACTAGCTCCTATTCTGACCAGTTAACTCTTAATTCAGGTGCCTAGCATTTTCACAGAACTAAGAACTAAGCATCTTTCAGCCCTAAGAAATTCCATGTTTCTCATTTTAAAATTATAATACATTTTCCCTGTGGCTCCTGTGCAGCATGGCCTAACACACGTGCTTAGTTTAATATAGAACACCCACACCAAAAAGGTGAATTATCTACTTTATATAATCTTTCTTGAGCTACTGAAAACGTACCTGAGGACAGTAATTGTATGATCTCAAACACTTTGATACAAATGAATACTTTTAAAATTCACATCTTTTTCTACACCTAGGAGACAATGGAAGTCACCTTGAAAACAGAAGTGGAAGCTGGTGCTAGTGGTTTTAGTGTGGCTGGTGGAGGAAATGAAGGAATATTTATTAAAAAAGTACTTAAGGAATCTCCTGCTTCAAAAGTGTTTAGTCTGAGAGAAGGTACGGTCTGATTTTCTGATTTTTTTTTTTAGTCTTAACAACAATGAAGCACAATAGCTGTGTTTGCCCATAGTTACCTTCTGAGCTGTCATCTCTTTAAACAATTGAGATAATAAATGCCAAAGCAGCTAATAATATAACCTTTCCATAATAATAGTTTCTAAAATTGGTTTCTTAAAGAGTAATGAAATTTAAATTGTATTATATACTGTAAATCTTATTTTTACGCAAATGGAGAAAAGAATACGCAGAAAGTAGTACTAAATTAAAATGAAAAGATCAACTTATTATTCCATTCACAAAGAACCTGCCTTTGATTCCTCTGCAAAATATTATGCAATAGAACTACAATAAGTCATGATTTAATCAAGAACAAAACTCTAAATAGTGAAAAATATAACTAATGTGATCAGACCCAGAAGCAGGTTGCCCAGAGGAGTTATGGAGTCGCCATGCTTGTAAGTATTCAAAACCTCAAAGACCTGAGCAACATGCTGTAGCTGACCACGCTCAAAACAAGAACCTGTCCAGGGCAGAGCAGTTTGACTGGATGATTTACTGTTCTGTGATGCTAGACTGTGAACATAATTTTCAATTTTAAATGAGTGGTGTGAATGTTAACAGAATTTGAAGAATCGCAAGAAATTACAAACTGATTAAAATGATATCTGATTCCTCTTGCAGGTGATCAGCTTCTAAGTGCTACAATATTTTTTGATAATATCAAATATGAAGATGCACTCAAGATTCTTCAATATTCCGAGCCATACAGAGTCCAATTCAGCCTGAAAAGAAAAATTGGTGGGAAGGAAGAGCTAGAACATTTTCACTCTACAGCTCAGTACAAAAAGGAACGATTAAGTCAGGTTATTAGTTTTCTTGTTTACAAAGTTTGGATAACACTACAGTGACATGCTACATGGAAATATAGAATAGAAAATACATTCACCTGTCTTCTTAAGACACAGCCATGTGTTTAAATGTAATAAAATCAATACCTGTTAGAATAAAAACAGTCTTACTCAAAATTTTCGTCTTGATAAAGGTGAAATGTGTAGATTCTTGGATAAAACCACAGCCTTGTTGTAAGGTGGTAAGACAGCACTATTATTGTTGTTAAGTCCACTGACAAAATGAGCTCAGATAAACTATACTGCTTACATTCAATATTCTTTAAAAATGTAAATATTTTTCTCAAAATCTCAGTGAGGAAATGTCTCTAAAATATATGTATAATCCCTCATATCTACATAGACAAGAGCTCCTCACAGTCCTTCACTATATTCAGAATTCTTTTTGTAAATTTTCTCTTTATATACAAAAAATATATATATTTACAAACATTATTATTTTTATTATGTCATGCAGTAATATAGACAATTATTGAAACTTAGGTTTACTTCCGTGTTTTGCAAAGAGGGTACAGCTTCTTAAGTCTACATATTACAGTCATGAAATCTATTGACTTAATTATTCCTGATTTAATTATCTACTCAATTTTTAGGATTTTTTTAATGTAACAGGTAGATAACATAAATACGAAGTTCAGTTTTCTAAATATTTTATACTGCNACATTATTATTTTTATTATGTCATGCAGTAATATAGACAATTATTGAAACTTAGGTTTACTTCCGTGTTTTGCAAAGAGGGTACAGCTTCTTAAGTCTACATATTACAGTCATGAAATCTATTGACTTAATTATTCCTGATTTAATTATCTACTCAATTTTTAGGATTTTTTTAATGTAACAGGTAGATAACATAAATACGAAGTTCAGTTTTCTAAATATTTTATACTGCCTGTTTTACTCTGTGTTGTTTCCATTTCCATTTCTATTTTACACTTGGTTTAGAAACTACTGTTTGTTCTTTCAGGATAAAGAACTCAGTGAAAGCATTCCTGAGGAAACAGTGCACGTTTCAGGAAAACCTACCTCAGAAGAAGACAGAGAAACACTAATTGTAAACCAAAGGGTAGGAAGAAGCAAGAGACCTAAAAAGGATAGATTATCATGGCCAAAATTCCAGTCAATTAAAAATAAAAAGTTACTGGGACACAGAAGATCTCATAGTACATCAGATGCATATGAGCCTGCTCTACAGGATATTTCCCCGACAAGCACAGATACAGAGTCTCAACAAGAAATTCACATCAAACAAAAAAAAGGAAGCCAAAAGAAACTGAAGTTCCCTAGTATTGGATTCAAAATGCACAGATCAAAAACAGAAAATCAGGACAAGCAAAAAAAAGAAATAAATACTACACTGTTATATGAAAGACAAAAAATACATAAAGAAGATATCACCCTGGAAGGTCCAGAAATCCTGACTGTTGAATATACTGCTTCACCTGATTCTGAAATGAAAACAGAGGAATTACATGAAACTTCAACAAAAGCCTTGAAAGATGTAGAAAATGGTATTCCTACATATGTAAAAAAGTGCCCTGAAGTTGAAATAAGCATTAAAAAAGAAAAAGAAAAGGAATCAACATTTAATTTTACTGTACCTGAAGTACAAGATATAACAACAAAGGTATCAAAGCCCAGTTTAGAAGCAGGTCTGAAAGAAACCTCAGATAAGCAAACACCAAAACTCTCATCAAAATCCCGAGAAAAGAAACGAAAAGGAACAGAAGATAAAACAGAAAGAGAAAATGAAATTAAAGTAGACATAATGGATCACAAAGCAAAAGGATACGTAGATGAAAGAGGTCAAGAAATAGGTGCTGCTAGAGCTGAATTAAAATCACCTGAGACCCTAGAAACAAAAGAAAAAAAAGCAGAAGATGACAAACAGATACCAACAATTCAGAAAACAAAATTTTGGATGTCAATGACAAAAAGAAAAGAAACAGAAACAAAACAAGAAATAAATGTTCCAGACTCAGTACTGGAAATACAAGCTGATAAAGAAACAGAGAAAGACAGACAAATGGATGTGAAAGTTAAGATGCCAGCTACAAAATCAGAAGAATCAAATAGGAAAATAACAATACCATCAATTGCATTGGCCACATATACAACAGATGACGTTAAAATAGAAGACAGCAAACTTGAATCCAAAGATACAATAAAAAAGGAAGAGACAGAAAAAACAGAAATGCATAGAAATGACATAAATTCAAACATGGAAATAACTGTGAAGAAAACTGAAAAAGATGTAGACGTAAAAGAAAGCAAACAGAGATTAACAAAGATTAAATTACCTGGATTTCCCTGGGCAACTACGAAAGAGGAATCAATAAAATCTGAAACTCAGGTAAGAGACAAGATGAGCACCAAGACTCCCAAAGAAGAGGTGGACGTCAGCGTGCCAAAAGCTGACACCAACCTCCCTGAAGCAGAGGTCAGAGACAGAGAGGGTGATGTAAGCATCTCGGCCCCCAACAAAAAACCACCCTCCATGGAAGCCTCTATCAAACTGCACGCGCCCAACGTAGACCACAAAGTGCACCCTGCCGAAGGCACTCTTGACACAGCCGAACGAGAAACCACGAACCTCAAAGGCAAGCTTAAGCTGCCCAAGTTCGACAAGCCCAAATTCGGAGTGTCTGGGCCCAAGGTGGAAGGACCCGAAGGCGAGGTCAGCCTGCCAACCACAGAGGTCGAGCTGCCTTCTGGCACCGTGACGATCACAGCAGAAGGCCCTTCACTGGTCCTCAAAGCTGACGTTGCCAGTGTGAAAACAGAAGGGTCTGGCTGGAAACTGGAAAAGCCATCGCTCAAAATGCCCAAAGCTGACATCAAAGCTCCCAAGGTAGACGTCAGCCTGCCCTCCGTCAGTGACAACCTTCCAGTCGCCAGTGTCGACCAACAGGCGCCAGAAGTGGCACACAACCTCGAAGGAGAATCAAAGGCCCTGGAGAAGGAGGCCACAAAGGCCAAGGACGGCAAGTTCAAAATGCCCAAGTTCAGCATGCCTTCCTTTGGCTGGTCCAGCAGCAGAGAGGCCAAGGGCACCGTGGCTGCCGACGTGCATATGGGTGTCAAGGAGTCCAAAGTAACGGTACCCTTGGCAACCGACGAGGTCGACAAGACCCTGCCTCAGGCTGAGATCCAAGTGCCGGGCATCGAGGTGAGCACTGAGGCAGCTGAAATGGAGAAAGGTCGGTCCAAACTGCCGGATGACAGGATGCCCAGTGTCAAGCTGCCCAAAGTCAAAGCTCCCCATGTGCAGGTCAGCCTGCCAAAGGCCGAGATCACAGTGCCAAAGGCCCAAACAGAAATCCCAAAGGAGGAGCTCACGCTGCAAAACCCCAATGCCGAAAGCAGCCTGGACATCACTACTGGGAAAGTGCAGGGCGGAGACATGGAACTACACATGCCAAATGTCAAGGTGCCCAGCTTAGCCTTCTCCAAGCCAACAGTCAA
>VXAB01014080.1:0-28846 GCA_013399175.1 Odontophorus gujanensis
TATACCGACCCCTGGGGGACACCTTTTATATATATTTCCCTTTTCAATTTATAGCATGTTTTGTCTTAGACATTTGCATTCATGTGAGTACTTCAATGTAGTATTGGTGCGTTCGCCTAATAAAGACACTGCAAAACAATATGTATCTGAATGACTAATTGTGGTAATCCAACTGGTTTCAAAACAATACTATTAGCCTGTATTTTTACTTCACATCTGGGGGAGGAGAGAGCCAAGTGGGAAAGGGAAAAGTGGAGTAAGTGTATTGTAGCTAGCCCTTGAATTATAAACTTAAAAATTACATGGAATTGTACTTGAATTACCCAAACTTTTGGGTGTGATTTCTTCCTTTACTGTTAGTTATCTTTCCACTTAAAAAAAAATATTTATTTCTTTTTTCCTTAAAGATAACCTAAGGACATCTCAAAGCTACATTTGAGGAGTGTGTGAAGCAGTAGTGTGCCTGACCTTAATCGTGAGATTCTAGGTATGCATGAATGGGAATCCTAAAAGCTCTGTAAAAACGTGCACTTATTTCGCGGTTCTTTTTTGTCAGTTTTTGAATTGCTTCCAGTGCTAACTCTTGGATTGGCTTCTTGTTGCTACGCAAGCTTTTCTGTCAAGTGTACTGCACAGCATTATGATCTGAAAGCCTGCTGGCATGAGTTGCTTGCTTGGAATGATACTAAATACTTCTAATTTCATTTTAAAGTTAAAGGATTGTTTTATGAAGTGTTGTTCTTAGCATTTAGGTTCCAAATAGTGCCATTTTGGACCACTGACTATACTTCTTTGATAGAGAAGGAAAAGTGTCTTATTAGCAGATTGTCTTTAGATGACTGACTTAAAGAACTTGCTCTTAGAATGGGAAAAGTCCAGGTCTGAAGTGGAGCTGCTCAGCCCTGTGTGCTTGAGGGACATCAGAGTATAAGTGCCCTCTAGGAGAGATACTGCCTAACTACATCAGTCTAAGACAATACATATGCAAACTGGTAAAAGTAGTTTTAAAAGAATGTGTCAACAGACAGAACTCCGCTGAGTTTTATTGCTTTAAACTCAACTGGTACCCCTTTAAAAAGTATGAACTAGACACTGCTAGGAAACAGCCAGTTATTTTAATAAGACTACAGCAAAAATTTACTAACATTGTAAGGGTAAGAACATCCTCTTTTTGAGAAATATGCTAATAGCATAATTGTATTGTAGAGCAGTGTTTTTAGAATGTTTGTAGTCACATGAATAATAGAAAACTTATGCCTGTCTACTAGGAGCTACACAAATGCAGACCTAAATTACATGGAGCTATATTGTAAATTCTTCATTTTTTTTCTAAAGACAGACAAAGTAAATACATTCTGTTATTCTGTGGTCCCTTTGTTGTAGGATAAACTTGGCAACTTTACTTATTGATATTTGGTGGAGAACTGGGTCATTCTCTAAGAAGAATGTTTAAAGCCATACTTGATTCACTTCTCTAACGTGCAGTGGGTAAGGGAACACAACGCTTGCTTCCCAAATCTGGCATGTCCACTTTTTCCTACCATAGTTAATTAAAAGTGTGCCTTCAAATAAAGTATTAACAAAAGAATCTAGGCCACTGTGTGCATCCTAAAGATCCAAAGACACTGACCTTATTTTCCTAGTCTTGGTGTGTTATTAATTTGCTTGGGAATGTATCCTGTAATTCCCTTTGCTGAAGCAAGCTAAATTTCTGAATCTTTCCTGGCAAATCAAAGGTGCCCTTACAGGATGCAGTTTGCAAGGGCTGAATGTGTCTGCTTTTCAGGCAGAAAACAGTAATATCTGAAGTTTTACTAGGCAACTTTTATATTTGGATGGCAACTGTACCCAAATAAGGAGCAAATATACATCTGAAGTGATGACATCAGCTTTCTAAATGTTTGACAAAATGACAGCAGGCCCTTTCTGCCATATAGGAAGTATCTTGGAAGTGCAATCTGCGAGATTAGGATGTGGGATGACACCTTTTTGTATAACTGGGATGTAATCTTCTTGAAAAAGTGTGTAAATCTTTATACAGTTGCAGTATTCAGAAGAACTGAACCTGTATGACCTAACCTTTTTTTTGAACTCTTAGAAGCTGAAGTCAAATGAATCATAAAACTGAAATCCTGTTAAAGTGTTTATTTTCTAATGGTTAAATGGCTTAAAGGCTTCAGATAAAAAAAAAAAAGAATTTGCTAAGTGTAATTCACAAATGCTTCATATTGTAGTTGAAAATGCTACATCTACATCTCAGTTCAGATCTGATATCTGATGGATATATTTAGCCTTTGTGCCTTAACACTGCTGCATATGTGTGTGTATATAATATTCAAGATATACATTCAATGGAAATTGAATATCAGTTAATATCTGCATTAAAATCGGGGATTCATGAGTGATAAATTGTTCACCTTCCCTTCCTGACCTAGGAGATGAGCAGAAGAAAGCCAATGATGATATGCTGTCAAGGTAAAATGACACTGTTTAGAAGAGGATAATATTTGGAGTTCCTGTTTCAATGAATAACATCAGTGCACTGTTCACCCCATCAGGCAGCTCTGAAAAGCAAGCTTTCAGAAGGTCATAGGCTTGAGCTTGTAACCTTGCTGCCATTTGTCTGGTAAGATCTCTCTTCACTGTAAACCTGAATGTGTTTATTAGGATGGCAATGAAGAGTCTGAAGAGAATATTAAAATAGTCCTTATTGAGCCAGGCAGAAAATGTTGGTTTCTGAAAGTAGTGGAGCCCATGGACCCGTTGAAAGAGGAGGTCGTTTACAGAATATGAATGGTACTTTGGGAACCAAAAGGGATACTCTTGTGAAGGAAAAGAAGTTGTGAAGGAAAGAAATGCTTCCACAGGGTCAAAACAGTGTTTATAAATTCCCCTTTAAAAATAAAAAGTAAAAAATGACAGCAGAAAATAAAATAAAATAAAATAAAATAAAATAAAATAAAATAAAATAAAATAAAATAAAATAAAATAAAATATAAAATAAAATAAAATAAATAAAATAAAATAAAATAAAATAATAAAAACCTTGGCTGTTTAAATTAAAAAAAAAGAAAAGAAAAGATTCTTCAGAGAGGCAGAGCTTGTAGAGACTGTGAATTTGGAGAAAGGTAGACAGGAAAAATGCAAGTACTTGTTTAGTCTATCAAGTGGTCGTGGAATCCACTAAGACTATTTTTGACTCAGGGACTTCTTGAACTGGAGAAGAAAAGCCACCTCAGTTCTCTCTATTTTAGGACTCTAACTTAAAATTGCAGTAGAGAAAATGCTGCAGTGGAGAGGTACATCTGTCATGCCCAATTTACTTTAATAGGACTCTGAAGTTTCAGAAATCTGGTCTTATGCTGTCAGTGGCAGGAAGACGCTCATAGCCACTCTTTGGAAACTATTAAGTTGACAAAGACAAAATATGGGTTGTGTTCTTCTGTTTACTTACCTGTTTATACCAATTTATATGTAATTCCTAAGTGTGTAAGAAAAGAAGTTCTCTGGCTAAGAGCTGTGGATTTTAAATTGGTACATTTAGAGCAAAAGAAAACGAGAGTGTCCTCCTTTATCACCATATAGATGTAGCATGTTATATTGTCTGAGCAACAACCATGCTTCTAGAGAGGATGGCTCAGACATGCATGCTCCTAGAAAGTGTCTGAGGTCCAATTTCATATGATCTGCTTTTATGCAGTATGCAAGGAAGAAACCTAACTGGAAGACAAACCAAAGCAAAGTTTTTTCTTAAACACGTGCTAAACTGGATGTTAATTTAAAATTCAACAAAAGACGTGACTGAGTGCAGTTTTTACAAGGAAAAATGAAATGACAACTTGAGCCCATATGACAAGCTGTTTGTTTTTTTTTTTTTCCTTAAGCTTTGCTTTTCTCAGAGGTGATGAGAAAAACTTTGCGAAACTTGGGAGTTAGGCGCTTCTTCCTTTGAGAAAATCATTGGTATGTGAAGCTAAAAGGTATGCTGATATTGGCTTCTGTAGATGTATCTGAATTGAAAAGAACAGGCAAACCTCAACAGTTAGCATGTTGGTTTGGTTCCATTAATACTCCTTGCAGAAAATCAGTCAATTAAAGATATATGCCAGCTGAATCACTTCACTTTTCTCTATGTTTCTTTGTATGCAGATGAAATCTTCCATTGCACAACTCTAATGAGACTCAGGTCCCTTAGATGTACTGATATTGCTAGAAAGTGGTGTACAATGACCTTGTGGTATTGAAACAGTGTTCTGCTATGTTTCAGTTGGTTTTATGTTGATAAATATGATTGTTTCCAGTGAGAAAGACTGTACACAAGGCTGCTGTGGTGGCTGGGCTCTGAAAATGCATCCTCCACTTCCATACATACAGGTCATGCAGAATTAAGTGGTCTCACCCACACTCTGCGGAAGACCATCAGCAAGTTTCAATTTTTCTTTGAAATGTAAATGACTACTGTCTCAGCTACTTGAATAGACCCAAGCAGATCAGAGCTGGCATTGAACTGGATTCTCTCTAACCTGTCTTCTGAAGTGTGCTCTTTTTGTTTCATATTTTCCTATCAGTATACTACCTCTTTCTGCTGTGTCTTGATTTATCCTTTCTAAACTTGTCAGTGAAACCTGACAGCCCTGAAAAAGCTTTCATTTGTTAGTAGGTTTTTGTGGGCACATTAGACATAAAGGTCACTCAAACACAGATTTGCTGTTCTGCATCTGAGTTTTATATGCTGTCTTGATTCCAAATTTTTATGTAAATGAGTTAGGATAGTATATTTATCACCAGGAAAAAGACAGAGCAATCAATTTTAAAAAAAGCAAATGGTGCTGTACTCAATCACATATTTTCCTTCTTAAAAATAGCAAGTCAAATGCTGAAAGCTTTCAATCTTCACTGTTAAATTAAGATTTTACTTTGAGTATTTCCTATGATTAGATCTCTGATTTAACATATTTAAGTGTGTCTTCCTATACTTAATTGTGTTGTTATATAGTAAAACAGCTACATCGCTCTTTTCCATGGAAATAGTGTTCAACATTGCTGAAATTGGCAATGCTATGGAAAAAATTGTAACGTTGGGTTGCAGGAAATTTATTTTTTTTTCCACCTGGAACTGTTTATAGTACATCCTGTGAGAAATGGGACCTGTAATCCCATTAGCCTTCAGCACAAGTTGTTTGGTGTGCTAGAAAACCAGTTTGCTGGTCTAAAGAAATTCTAGCACAATACTTTTATTTGGTGTATTAGCAGTAGTGTTTATATGCATATGTATTTTCTTTTAAGAGGTTTTTTGTTAATTTTTAGATTTTTTTTTAATGCTACAAAATTATATAATTTTTCTTTATTCTAAAAATACACAGTAATTCATGTAAAATGTATTACTTTCATCAGCTTCATTCTGTATATTGTTGCTTAGTAATGACAATGGATTTTAAGTCACCTATGCCACATTTATCTGGCTGCATACTACAAACAAAAAAAAAAAAGGCTGGCAGAAGGCCTGGTGTTGCCATAGAAAAAGGTCTGCAGGTGATTTCATAAAATTGTAGCATGGTTTGACTTGGAAGGGACCACAGTGATCCTCTAGTTCCAACCCCCTGCTGTAGGCAGGCTTACCACTCACTAAATCAGGCACCATATCCCCGTTCAGTCAGGCCTTGAATACTTCCAGAGATGGGGCATCCACCACTTTTCTGGGCAAACTGTTCCAGTTCCTCACCATCCTCTGAGTGAAAAAATTTCCCCTAACATCTAACCTAAATCTCCTCTCTTATAGTTCCTATCACTTTCAAGCCCTGTAAAGAGCTGGTCTCCCTCCTGTTTATAAACTCCCTTTGAATACTGGACGTTTTAGTTGTTGCTGAGAAATGTCTATGCAGAGCCAAGGACTTTTCAGTTTTTTTTGAGCTGCTCTGCCAACAGTGAGCTATGGGGGAACAATAAGGTGGGAAGGGGCAGAACCAGGACAGTTGACCCCAACTGGCCAAAGGGATATTGCATTCTATATGGCATTGTACACAACAATAAAAATGGAGGAGTTGGCTGGCAAGACTGCTGATTGGGGACTGGCTGGGCATTGGTTGTCTTGTGTACCACTGCATTGTACATAACTTGTTTGTTTGTATCACTTTTCCTCCTTTTCTATTTACTGTTTTATTCCTATTTTCCTATCCCACCGGAGCCGAGAGAGTGAGTAAATGGCTGTGTGATGCTTGCTGCCTGCCAGGTTCAAACACAACAAATATTCAATAACACCTTTTCAGGAAATTTAACCAGTCTTTTGCTAATCTTCCAATCAGCTATTATCATAGAATCATACCTCTCTCTTGACCAGGTTGATCAAAGCCCTGTCCAGCCTGGCCTTGAATGCTTCCAGCATTCCAGCAACCTATTCCAGTGTCTCACCACCCTCACAGTAAAGAGTTTCTTCCTTATATCTAGTCTAAATCTACCCTGTTCCAGTTTAAAGCCATTTCCTCTTGTTCTGTTGCTACATGCTCTCATGAAAAATCCCTTCCCAACTTTCCTGTCAGCCCCCTTCAGGTATGGAAAGCTGCTATCAGGTGCTCCCTGAGCCTTCTCTTCTCCAGGCTGAAGAGCCTCAGCTCTCTCAGCCTGTCCTTGCAAGCGAGGTGCTCCAGACATCTGATCATGTTCATAGCCCTTCTCTGGACCTCCTCCAACTGTTCCATGTCCTTCTTTTGTTGGGGGCCCCAAAACCGGACACAGTACTCCAGGTGGGGTCTCCCAAGAGAGGAGTAGAGGGGCAAAATCATTTCCCTTGACCTGCTATTGGTCTGAAACTATCGAAACTATCTAAACTAATATCTTGTTTAACAATTATAAGAGAAAACAATGAAGGAAAGCAAAGCATAACATTGTGGTCTTTGAACTGTGATGGTAAATATTAGTCTTTAAGTTTACTTGCATGGTCATGACTTGATTCCATTTCCCTGATGTTGGTGTTTTCTCTAAATTTGACAGTGTACTTCTGAAAAGAACGATAGTATAGAGACTGTGTGTTCACTTGGGAAAATCAGTTTGGATTGAAATTCTTATTTAAAATAACAGCAAACAAAACAATAACAAAACTGGGATGTGGAACTCTAATGGTACCAGTTAAACAAAAGATTTCTTTCCTCATTTTATTTTTAAAATAGCAGAATAGTGTCTCCTATTGATTTGTAGTCAGGTGCCAGACATTATTACCACTAAAATATATCCCTTGTAAAAATCAATGCACACATACTATAGTACATTAATTGCTGCATGTTTTTTTGTTCCCCATCTAGGTACTTACTGATTTCATATTAGGGCTTCAAATGATGGAAATCTGATGAACCTTACTTCTGTAATATGTCATGTTGTTACTTTAGAAGTAGAATTATCTGGCTGACAGTTTTATAGTTTCTGGCAAGTTTCACTGCTATAGTTGCTTTCCAGTTTTTGAAATCATTCACTTCCTTCTAGGATATATTTTACAGTCTATGAAAAGAATCTCTACAGCATTAGTGGAATATGCACGTATCTGAAACAAGGAACTACTCAATTTTCATTGAAAAAATACGTTTTAAGTATTTTAAAGCTGTTTATGTGCTTTATTTAAGCTTTCTCTTTACCCATACTTTATTGTTAATGCCATCAGAAAGGAGTGGATGAATATACAACTTATAATTTTTGTTTTTAACTGATTGGCCTTTTACTACAGTTCTCTTTAGAGAAACAATTCTGTTTTAAGGCTTGTTTTTGTATGTAAGTGCATAAAATTTTTGAAGCAATTAATACTTTTTCAAGTGAGTGTAAAAAAAAAAAAAACTGTTCTGAATGATCAGAAACAAACTGAAAATATGTATTTCATAAAAAAAAAAACCACCTCCCATGCTATCGTGTAAATAGCTGCCCTCTCAAGATCTAATCAAATGTATTGCTTAGGGTTATGGGTGGCGTGAAAACAACTAATCAAAAAAACATTTCTCTTTTTCTATAATAGGTGTAAATGAAGGCGGTTTTGATTGGAAAATAATTGCAGTTTAAAAACACTCCACTTACATGCCCTAAGCCTAATGTGTTCAACCTTGTTGATTGCTTTTTCTGACTTGAGTGCTTTGAAGTTCACTCAGCTTCCATGTATCTTAAGCTTCCATGGCCTAACTAGCAGAACACTTAACCACCTCACACATTTTACTACAACATGGAAATGACTTCAGTGGTGCAGGAAACAGTTAAGAACACTTTAAGGAGTTTCACAGCTCTGTATTTGTCATCCAAATAAGCAGCCTGTCCGTATTGAGTTTAATATGGTAAAGACGTTCAGTATCAACACATTGCCTGAGTTTTCCTATTGCTATGTAACAGCTATATCCATTTGCCTTTTCTTTCTGATCTGGCTGTTCTTGTTGGGCATCTTTGTGCAACTGAATTTGCTTTTTTCCTTTCACTAACTGATGGCACAATATTTGAAGTCCTCAGTTTTAAAGGTACACACTAGAGATTTGAGGGTTTGAGTCCCCAGGTCAAAGATTAGCCTTACATGTGATTCTTGAAAGAAAAACTTCTGATTGGCTTTTAAAAAGGAAGTATTCTTTATCTGTCCTGAAAAGGTTATTCTGTAGTCTTCATCTTTAGAGGATAGAGGCATTTCTTTACCCTCAGTAAAGTGCCTAGGTCTCCTTCATGTCAGAGGCAAAATCTTGGACATACCCAACTGAAAATACAAGGTTATTTCTGGACAGATGCATGCTGGTAGGTTTTGTTAAAACGTTATCATTTAGAGAGACAGTCTAGATAGAGTCTAGGTTGATAAGAAAAAGATATCTGTTTTTTTCTTTTTTTGCCTGTCAGGCAATAATGAAAGACTGAAGTAGTGTAGTTGTTGGCAAACACATTTTAAAAAGCATTATGAATTGTGTTCCTTTAATAACTTCTTTGAGCAATTTTTAATTTGAAAGAATGACCTAGAATGACTCTAAGGCCTAGGTACTGAGTATGTGATTCATTGGCATACTGTACTAGAAGCCTAAAAGAACGGAAGCACAAAAATAATGTGATAATGAATTCTACCTTAATGTGTTTCCAGCATATTAACTGAAAAACATGCCCAAACTTGGGAAGATATGTTCATACATTATAGTCACTGCCTTAATTCAGCCAAAACACAACATGGAGATACAGCTTTTTAGAGAAATAGCTCTGAGGCTAAGGAAAAGGGTTTATTATTGATAAAGTAGACAGGCTGATGCTGCTTAGAAGTTGTAGAGGAAGATTAAACAAAAGCCTTGCCTGAGCTTTCTCTGTAAAACGTACACTGCCCTGTAACAGACTCCACATGTGACTTGACAGCTGCCTGTACACAGTACAGTATCTACAACATGAGCATAGCATACCAGCATGCCTGGGCGAAGGGTGAGAAAAGGATGAGATGGTCTAGTATGTCTCTCTGATTCTGTCAAGAGGGCAGTTTGTAATCCCGTGGAATCATCTAGGTTGGAAAAGACCTTCGAGATCGTGAAGCGCTACAATCAACCTGACCTATTTAGTTCCCATAACTAAACTGTGTCCCTTAATGCCAAATCCACACAAGGCTTAAGTACCTCCAGGGATGGGGACTCCACCACTTCCATGAGTAGTCTGCTGCAGTGTTTGGCCATAGTCTGTGTGAAAAAATTCTTCTCAATATCCAACCAAAACCTCCCTGGCACAACTTCAGGTGATTTCCTTGTCTCATCTGAGAAAAGCTACTGACATCCTCCTTGTACCATCTCCTTTGCATATATGTACCTCCTACACGTAGCTGTATAGAGCGATGAGGTCTCTCAGCTGCCTCTTGTCCAAATTAACAGCCCCCCAGTCCCTCAGATCTAGAGGTCTGAAGTGATCTAGAGCATCTAATCTAACTTCTAGTGCAAAAATATACTGAGTCAAGTATGCCAGTGTTGCAAATGTATCATAAGGAAACCTTAGTCATGTTATTTGGGGATATATCAGTTTATACCGAGTAAATTGTATGCTATAACACTTAGAAAACTCTTAGCAAAGCCCTTTCTACTGAAAACTTCAATATTTTTTTTGAGGTACCTGCAGTTCTGTGTACTATGCTCAAAGCCAGTAGTGTACTTAATGAAAGCAATGGGTTAAATAACCCTCCAAACAAAAAAAAAACAAACAACACAATCCTTCAAAACAGATCTCAATGTTCAAAATTCTAATTTCATAGCTTCACAGTGACAATTAGATGTGTAACTAATGTTTTCTGTTGACATAATATAGAAGTAACAATAGTCTTTTTCCATGAGTAACATTCAAATTATTTTCTCTAATTTTAGTCCTTCAGAGCTATTAAGTGTTCTAAATTAATTTGTGATAAGTGCAGTCCATGGAAATTGGTGTATCTGTTATTCTGTTCTCTGGGTCTAAATCTTCCTGCCCCTGCTTGCTCACCAGGGAGGCACAACATAGACAATTTATTTTTTTTTAACAGAAGACCTTGAGTTGATTCTGAACATCTCTTAAAAACATCAAAGGTTGTGCAGGAGTTGAATAAAGATGTGACTAGTCCTTCCTTATTAGGCAACTAATGAGTTGAAACTGCTATATGAGAAATGGTAAAGAACCTTTGGAAATGGTCTTTGGGAAAAAAGTGAAGACTAATTTGTCTTATTTTCAATCCACATTTGCTATTATCAAGCATATTTCCATACAGAGTAGTCTGAAAACTCACTTAAGGTTTTAAAAACAAAGCCACCTTTATTTAACAGGTAAAGTGCCTTGAAAAGCTGAGCTTTTAAAAGTAACAAATTTTACAAAGCTAGTTTGCAGTTTGCAAGACAACTTTGCAGGTGAAACAGTTTTTTATTCTTCACATAATGGGAGAANACCTTCGAGATCGTGAAGCGCTACAATCAACCTGACCTATTTAGTTCCCATAACTAAACTGTGTCCCTTAATGCCAAATCCACACAAGGCTTAAGTACCTCCAGGGATGGGGACTCCACCACTTCCATGAGTAGTCTGCTGCAGTGTTTGGCCATAGTCTGTGTGAAAAAATTCTTCTCAATATCCAACCAAAACCTCCCTGGCACAACTTCAGGTGATTTCCTTGTCTCACCTGAGAAAAGCTACTGACATCCTCCTTGTACCATCTCCTTTGCATATATGTACCTCCTACACGTAGCTGTATAGAGCGATGAGGTCTCTCAGCTGCCTCTTGTCCAAATTAACAGCCCCCCAGTCCCTCAGATCTAGAGGTCTGAAGTGATCTAGAGCATCTAATCTAACTTCTAGTGCAAAAATATACTGAGTCAAGTATGCCAGTGTTGCAAATGTATCATAAGGAAACCTTAGTCATGTTATTTGGGGATATATCAGTTTATACCGAGTAAATTGTATGCTATAACACTTAGAAAACTCTTAGCAAAGCCCTTTCTACTGAAAACTTCAATATTTTTTTTGAGGTACCTGCAGTTCTGTGTACTATGCTCAAAGCCAGTAGTGTACTTAATGAAAGCAATGGGTTAAATAACCCTCCAAACAAAAAAAAANTGGGAAGATATGTTCATACATTATAGTCACTGCCTTAATTCAGCCAAAACACAACATGGAGATACAGCTTTTTAGAGAAATAGCTCTGAGGCTAAGGAAAAGGGTTTATTATTGATAAAGTAGACAGGCTGATGCTGCTTAGAAGTTGTAGAGGAAGATTAAACAAAAGCCTTGCCTGAGCTTTCTCTGTAAAACGTACACTGCCCTGTAACAGACTCCACATGTGACTTGACAGCTGCCTGTACACAGTACAGTATCTACAACATGAGCATAGCATACCAGCATGCCTGGGCGAAGGGTGAGAAAAGGATGAGATGGTCTAGTATGTCTCTCTGATTCTGTCAAGAGGGCAGTTTGTAATCCCGTGGAATCATCTAGGTTGGAAAAGACCTTCGAGATCGTGAAGCGCTACAATCAACCTGACCTATTTAGTTCCCATAACTAAACTGTGTCCCTTAATGCCAAATCCACACAAGGCTTAAGTACCTCCAGGGATGGGGACTCCACCACTTCCATGAGTAGTCTGCTGCAGTGTTTGGCCATAGTCTGTGTGAAAAAATTCTTCTCAATATCCAACCAAAACCTCCCTGGCACAACTTCAGGTGATTTCCTTGTCTCACCTGAGAAAAGCTACTGACATCCTCCTTGTACCATCTCCTTTGCATATATGTACCTCCTACACGTAGCTGTATAGAGCGATGAGGTCTCTCAGCTGCCTCTTGTCCAAATTAACAGCCCCCCAGTCCCTCAGATCTAGAGGTCTGAAGTGATCTAGAGCATCTAATCTAACTTCTAGTGCAAAAATATACTGAGTCAAGTATGCCAGTGTTGCAAATGTATCATAAGGAAACCTTAGTCATGTTATTTGGGGATATATCAGTTTATACCGAGTAAATTGTATGCTATAACACTTAGAAAACTCTTAGCAAAGCCCTTTCTACTGAAAACTTCAATATTTTTTTTGAGGTACCTGCAGTTCTGTGTACTATGCTCAAAGCCAGTAGTGTACTTAATGAAAGCAATGGGTTAAATAACCCTCCAAACAAAAAAAAACAAACAACACAATCCTTCAAAACAGATCTCAATGTTCAAAATTCTAATTTCATAGCTTCACAGTGACAATTAGATGTGTAACTAATGTTTTCTGTTGACATAATATAGAAGTAACAATAGTCTTTTTCCATGAGTAACATTCAAATTATTTTCTCTAATTTTAGTCCTTCAGAGCTATTAAGTGTTCTAAATTAATTTGTGATAAGTGCAGTCCATGGAAATTGGTGTATCTGTTATTCTGTTCTCTGGGTCTAAATCTTCCTGCCCCTGCTTGCTCACCAGGGAGGCACAACATAGACAATTTATTTTTTTTTAACAGAAGACCTTGAGTTGATTCTGAACATCTCTTAAAAACATCAAAGGTTGTGCAGGAGTTGAATAAAGATGTGACTAGTCCTTCCTTATTAGGCAACTAATGAGTTGAAACTGCTATATGAGAAATGGTAAAGAACCTTTGGAAATGGTCTTTGGGAAAAAAGTGAAGACTAATTTGTCTTATTTTCAATCCACATTTGCTATTATCAAGCATATTTCCATACAGAGTAGTCTGAAAACTCACTTAAGGTTTTAAAAACAAAGCCACCTTTATTTAACAGGTAAAGTGCCTTGAAAAGCTGAGCTTTTAAAAGTAACAAATTTTACAAAGCTAGTTTGCAGTTTGCAAGACAACTTTGCAGGTGAAACAGTTTTTTATTCTTCACATAATGGGAGAAATGTGGGAGGAGATGTGATCATCTGAATCGTGATTTCTCTGCAGTGCAGTTACGTGTCCTCACGACAAGGCCGCAGATAGGGAATATAAAATTATAGATTAGTTATGCATATTTGAAAAGTATTTAACAGACTTGCTAAGCTCTAAATTGTGGTGGAGTTGTTTTAATAATCATTCAGAATTAATATACAGAGCTTATGAAAGCTGAGGTTGACACAAAGGCCTCAATGACAGAGTGCAAATCTCTGTAAATATCACAATGTAGGGCACATGCATTTGAAAGGGTTCTATCTTTGACAGTGGATTTAGAGCTTAGATCTGTGTCCTCCAGTGGTTTGCCATGGGTATGCTTGTTCATTTCTTTTTCAAATAAATTTAACCACTAAATAAAGATGAGCTCCTCCTGGGAATAAAACTGATATTCTATTCTTTTGCCATAAAGATGGCAGATAGCAATCTTTTTTCTTTCTTTTCTTTTTTCTTTTTTCTTTTTTTTTTCAGAGGAGAATGAATTTGAACACACTTTAGTGTCTGATAAGAACATGATTTTGTGAATAGTGCTAATTTAAAAAACAGAGGGAGAGAGGGAATTCTTCAGTATCTCTCATGAAGACTTTTTCTGAGTTTTGAATGATGGCTCATATTGATTTTATTAAACCAAATAAAATTACATACTCGGTATTGTGTCTATCTCCTCCCTCTACTTTTCATTGAGTGTACAAGTTTCAATTAAGTTGTAGGCTGTCAGAATATTTTGTAAGCTTCCATTTAAGGAACAGTAGATATTGGCATAGTTAACTGGTCTATTATTTGCTAGTGAACAAGGAAAATGTTCATCTGTGAAGACAGTTGTTTTGAATGTGTATGATTTAAGTAAGTCATTGCCACGCCATACTTTTGCAATTGGTTAATTTTCTTTATCTTCTTTCTGATTCACCTTTTTGTCTTTTAAATCACTGTTCAGAAGTTTGGAGATTTGATAGTATAATTAATTTCGCTCACAAAAGAAAGTGTGTTATTCTTACCATCTGTAGATTCACTGTGGGACTATATTGTAAATTCCATAATGGGCTATAAAACAGACCATTACATAATTGCACATATAATTTACTCTAAAATGCGTAGGCTGTCAGATAATGCCAGCATGCCCACTGCCTCTGCTAGCTAAGCTCTGAAGTGACTGCATAGACTGTGTAGGCACACCTGAGAGTGCTTGAAGAGGTATAGACAATGGCTTCAAATCAAGAAAAACAGTTTGACAAACCCATACAGAGGTTTTTGCAGTACCTTTCTTGTTAAACTTTTCCTGAGTTAAATTTATCTACTAATTCTCATCCCTTGTCTTTTCCTCTCATGCAGTCTTTTAATTTTTCAGTTGACAACACTGCTGCTTTCATATTACATGATTAACAGACTTAGGAAGAGCCGATCTTGTCGTGGTCCATCTTGACTGCTGCATTAGCAATGAAATGGGGAGGTGTGTTTCTTATAGGAACACTGGTTATTCTTATAGGTACCTATACATATTGAAATAATAAAACATCTGGAAAGCTTCATTTTTAATTGGCATTTTGGAACTGATTGATGTTTATACTCTGTGACTTGCTAGCAAGATGAAAGAGAAATCTTAATTTCTGAAGGGTTAGATCTTTTGTAGTAGATTATAAGGGAATAATTGAGTTCAGATGATATGCAATGGTTCAGTTTAGCTGGTGATCAGAATAGCCAACTCATACATTCAGGGTTTTATCACTTGATAATTAGCTGTAAGAAAACAGCAAACAAGTAAACAAAAATTGCAAGGTCAATCAGTGTGTGAAAATAGAGATAAACCCTGAAATAATGGCTGTAAGCAAGCACTTTGAATCCTCAGAGGAGTCCCTAGAAAGAGCACATTACAGAACCTCTCGTGTGTGTTATGCTGGGGTGAAGGCTATTTCTAGTTCTTGTCTTTGAGATTTACACAGTTCTGTACTATTTTTCCATGTTCTTGTGTTTGTTTTATTGTTTTTCTCCCTGTGGCTAACATGTTTATCTCTTACTGTGCTGGCAAATAAGCACTCAGCAGGCAAATGCTTAATGTAAGAATGTGGCAGAATTTGAGTCCGATGACTCAGGACTCTGCAGGAAAGCTATCTCTATGCTGTTGCTGCCCAGTGACTGTTTGTACTTTGATTCAGAGGTGAACTGTGCTTTTCTTTATTACTGCCAGGGAATGGAGAGTTCTACTTCAATGGTTTTATGTTGCTATGTGAGAATGATGGTATGAAACTGCTGTTGAAATAAGAAAATAAGGGTTTCCTCAGTAATTCTGTTACTACATAGGATGTATGAGAACCATGTAGTTCTCATTTTGTGATCTGAAAAATGAGCCCACAGGATCTATGGAAATCTCAAATAAAAACCTGCAGATTAAGAATGTGTGGGATATATAGTTTTTTTGACCTTCCTAGTGCATGGTTTTTGGTTGAGGACAGATGAGATTAAGTGACCTATGAGGGTCAGAGCACTAAACATTGCTTATACCTTCTACTGAAACTGAAGGACGCCTGTTTGATTGCTGCGGAGGAGAGAGACTTTCCTGGGTTGGGGTGAAGTCATTCAGACTTGCATCCATGTTTTGCTATAGTGATTGCACTGGAAATTAAATGGAGGAGTAAATGAGCCTGTATTTGTATTACACATTTGGATTTATCAAGCAGTAATATATACTTCACAAGATACACTGTCCTTTTTTGAAGCATGCCTTGCAATGAATTACAAGTATTATCTGTGGCAAACTTGTTAATATATGCTTGTTGGTTGGTCACTGAGACATGAACAGACATGAACTCTTACAAAAGTTGTGCTATCTTTGGATTTATCCCTATTCTCAAACAGCATGCTTTATCCAGGGGTGCCTAACGCTTGCTGGGTTAAATGATGTCTGAGAAAGGCTTTGGTGTTCACTGCCTGACTGCTTTAAGTCAAATTAAACATGCTTAATGATACAGATGAACAAAATATAACTGCAGCGTTCAACATGGATTAAATTACTATGTTTTTCTTAAGATAAACTTCTACGTCCTCATTTATAAGCTGTTTAATATTTGTCACGTATAAAAGCCTATCTGAATTAGATTCAGGAAGCTGACAGGTTATGCTTAGAGGCTTCTAAGTGTATAGGTTATACTTAGTGACTTGACGCATAAATAATATAGGGTACAATGCTTGAGGTCTTCAGTAAGATGGTGGTGCAGGTAGATGAATATGGAAAAGGTTTGATTTCCACCTTTTATCTAAAACATTTAGGAAGTGTGTAAATATTGCCACTGTCCAAGTTGTACACGAGTTATAAAATGTGTAAGTACTGCCGCTGTTAAAAAAGACAAATGTGGCCAACTTACATTTCAGGAGTTGTACCAAGGATATTGAGATCATTCAGGTGTTGGATGTTTGTGACCTTAATAAACACATGACAGCTTTTATTATCTGAGGCATCAAACCCCACTGCGTGGAAGGAGGGATGGTGCTAAGTGAGGCAGAAAGGGGAAATGGGTGAGCTATTGCTTGTTTGGTTTGCTTATTTGTTATAACACTACTCGAGCATAACTTTCCTCATGACCTTTTAAATTATTTGGTAGTTGATGTACTTCATTTGAGAGTGTCTTTAGCCTTGAGATTGAAAATGGTCATTGTAAAAGAATACTGATGTGCAGACTGTTAACAGATTTTTATTTCATTGCAACACTAGGGGGTAACTTAGTCAGTTATTTTTTTGACACTCACTGTACTCTGACAGTGAATCTTACCAGATAAACAGAAAAAAAATTTCAAAGTCGCTAAAAGTTGCATGTTGTCTTCTGTTGTTCCTTTTTGTATTAGTCCTACTTAACAAGTGTTAATTATGTTAACACATAGCACAATCATATTTTGTTCTGTAAATCACTTTTCTGTTATTTGCAGAAAAAAAACTAACAACTATTTAATGAGTGAGACTTCTTTCTACTTACGAATCTTCTATGTATTGATTCTATCTTTTAGACCTCATTTCAAATTTATATCAAATATATAATTCTTGATTCTCATTTGCATTTCAGACTTCATTCCTCATTATTAGCACATGTAGAGCTAGTTATGACCAGCTAACTCAAGGAAAGGAGGAAAGCCTTCCATTTTGAAAGCCTTCCATTCTTCTCTTACAGTGTGTGTTAATTTCCTCTTTCAGGAAGGATGAAGTATTCTTTCTGTATATTCCATAAGAAATAAAGTCATAAAGAAATAATGTTTTAAAGCTCACAGGATTCCCACTGGTACATACTGAGACAAAGAGTTTCACCTTTCTTTTCTTTTGATGTGTTTTCTGTAATAAGCTATGCATATGTATTTCTAATATTACAGCTTTACTTATTCTTAAAAGAAAAAAAAATGTATATCTGGAGTGGAGAATCTGTTTTCCAGATTCCAGTCAATAATGGAATTTATCCTGGAGTTATAAACTCTAAATATGGACGTCTGTTATGAAAATCATGGAAAATACATGCAAATGTAATTCCCTAGTAAAATGTTATGAATATCCCACATGCTTCAACTTGTTCTTGTCATTTGTACAAATACAATATACAGGAGGGAGAAGAAATCTGTCACTGTAAGACATGACTTCCAAGGAACTGCAATAACTAACATTTTTCAACAATTTATTTCTAGGAAAATGTGGAAGTTGCTGTTAGTTTATTCAGCTCCACTGTGTTAGCAATTAAAACACGTTAAAAATAAATTTTGTTCAGCTCTGAGATCCCTCAATTTGACTTCACATTTTAGAACATTGCATGGAAGACTGCACAAGGTTCACTTTAATTGGATTATGCTGGAAAAAGCTACCACAAGACACCCTAGACCAAATTCCCTGGCTGACTTAGACAGAATATAATCCTTCTTGCAGAGTGGGTGGGAAATGCTATCATTTTTTGACGTGATTATGTTTTATACCCACTTATGTACAAGTGCTCAGAGCAAAATTAAGACTGACTCCTCACAATGTGATATAAAGAGAAAAAAGGTGTTGAACCAAGATCAGGTAAACACCCGGGACATTAACAGTATGGGACTGATAATTTTTTTATTTTCATTTTTGTGACGTCTAATGATTTCTTTGCCTGAATAAATATCTGATGATATAGTTCTACTTAAGGAAGAAGGCACCTCTCTCTTTTACCACTGTACATTATGCAACACTTGATGTAATGAATTTTTATTACTCATCTGTTAGGTAGAACATGATTCTCCAGTATAACTCAGATTAATCTTGCTGCAGTTACTTTTTCTTTAATATATATATGTCTTGAAGGCCTCTGATTGCTATTGTTTTAAATCTCTAAGTGAGACTGCAATCTGCCATGGATCTTGGTCTGTTTCTTTATTAAAGGAACAGCTTCAAAAAGTGAGTTTTAGTGCTGGTCTTATGATATAACAATTGATGTTTCCAGGGTAGTGACAGCACCTGTTGTGAACACACCTATCCTAAAAGATGAACTGAGTAATTATTGTTCAATTTCAGTGGAAAGCTCCCATACAATGGCATTGCACTAATGTGGAAGGTCTTGGTAGTAGTAGGACTGCTGTGAGAAGAGAACCCAGCTGCAGTGATGAGAACAACCCTCAGCCATTGGGGCACCCATGCTGAAGCAGTTCTTGGAGAACTGCAGCTTATGGGAAGTTCCTGTCAGTCATGAAGGGCTGAGGCCTGTGGGAGTGACCCCACACTGAAGCAGGGGAAAATTGTGAGGAAGGAGCAACAAAGATGAAGTACTAAAAACTGACCTCAACCCCTGTTCACCATCTTCCCTCTTGGAAAAGAGAATGCTTGGAGTGAAGGTGAGCCTAGGAAGAAAGGAGTGTGTGCGGGTGTCTTTGTTTCAGTTTTCATTTCTCACAATGCGCTCTAGTTGGCAATAAATTGATCTTTCTGGTCAGGTTTATTTTGCTTTTGATAATGTTTGGTGAGTGATCTCTATGTCGTTTTCTCAACCCATAAGCTTTTCTGATCGTATTTTCTCCCCATCTTGCCGTGGAGAGGGAGTGAAAGCAGCTTGTTTCACCAAGCCAGGGAAGGTTTACCCACCACTGCCATGTATTAAATAACTTACTGGACTGTCATTTCTTAGAGCTCAGCCTAAATTATTTAGTTCTAGTCAGTGTCCTTTGTTCTGTGGGATTGTTTTTCTAATATCTGTGGAAATGTGGCCTTTCATACTGCGCAGACTTCAGTAGGATTATTTCATGAGGCTGACATTTACAGGATTTTGTGGGACACAACTTTGGGTAAGTTGTCCCCTACATCACTTTCTATTACAAATTTTATGCTTTTTTCATGGGGCCTTTATTTAATTATTATTTTTTAAATCTTTTAACTAACCTATTACAACAAAATAAGATTTTATCAGCCACAGAAAGCACATGGTATTGTTACAGAAGAAATGAGCTCCACCAGTCCCAAAGAAATTAGTGACTTTTCAGTTCTCTTATAATTACAAATACAACTGATGCTGCAAACAAATAAGTCTTTTATATCAAAGGTACTTAAATCTTCAAACTGCTTGGAATGGCTACAGGCTCTTTGTCCTTCTTCCTATGTTACTTCAAGAAAATCTTGTCAGTTTGAGAATCTTGTCATTTCTGTCTTATTTGGCTATTAAACTTTGGTTAATCTTGGAAACAAAGCATAGTATTAGAAGAGATTTTTTTTTTAACTGATTTGACGGTGTTCTAACTTCTCAGAAATTATATTTTTAATACATCTAGAAAGTCTGGGCATTTTAAAGCAGTGAAGAACAAGGATATACAAACTAGGTTACCAAGACCACTGGAAAAACAAGGAAAAAACATACAAAGAAAAACATATTTTTCATTTAGGGATTTAAATTTTAGGTCACTTGACTGGTACTGCTCCTTGATAGTCAGCTGAAGTGGAGCGAGGAGTTACTCTATAAGCTGTCTGCTTCCATGCATCTGAGCATGGATAGAAGAAATGCATGTCTGAGTGTGACTGTAAGATGTAAATGAGGTTTTTAAGAACATGTGATGTGTTAGTATTAACACTTTTTAGTATCTTGCAAAGCTTTCATGAAACTGCTGTATAACTAGTAAAGCATTCGCTGGTGTGACTGCTGAGCTCAAATCATGATTTGGTGCAGCCTCTTCATTTCAAAGAATTTTGCCTCAAAAATTGGCTAAATTAGTAGAAATAGGCCAGGAGGAAAAAGCAGAAACAGGAAGAAGTAGAACTTAAAGGTGCCTATAGGCCTCCACTTATTCTCTATCCATGTCCCACATGCCATATAAAACCAGAGTAAGATTGTCCCTCACAAATAAAAAAATAAAATAAAAAATAAACAGAAAGCCATATTTTGTAAGTACCTTACATCCTAGTTGGGTAAAAGATAGAGATATAAAATTATGATAGTGTCTGGAAAAAAAATGAGGAATAGCAATCAAAACTGAGTCCAAGTTTAATATTCTGTTCATTACATGAGGGGTATGGTACTTCACACAGACCAAGAGAGAGCAAACAGTGAAAGAGACTTCAGATCAGAAGTCCATTAGTGATGAAAACTAAAGAATAGACAGCATAAGTTTGGTAAAGATGCACTAAACAATATACACTGTGTACCAAGCAAATTGCCTTGAACCCACCATGAAAAGTAATGAGCATTTTTGAAGAAGAAAAATGAATATGCTTTAGAAAGATAATGACATGCCTATATATCACTGAAACAGGAGGCTGAACAGAAAACAAATTAATGATTATTTGTAAACCTAATAAGGGAATGTCAAGGACAGCTAGTGCACCAGACAGTACATGAATGTGAATGATAAAAGAGAAAGCAAACAGTCACAAAGAAAAGTAAAGGAGAATTACTGTGTCATTAAAATCAAGTATAAAGAGGGCTTATGATAAACAGAAGGAGTAACCACTTGTTTTTTTTCCTAATATCCAAGGATGTTTATGAAAACTGATGTGATTTACTACTGTCAGATAAGGACCTTTTAAAGGGTGAAAGTATAAAAACAACAGAACACGTTTACAAATGAAATAAATGTCTTGCATGAACATGGGTTTGACTGTGAGTATGGTATTCACCTGTGCCTGCGCTCAAAAGATTGAGATGAGCTTTTGTTTATTTTGGGGGGGGGGTGGAAATATATTCCTGGAATGCTGACCTTAAGCTGAACCTAATTATAGGAGACTTTTTTCTTTCTTTCTCTCTTTCTTTTTTTTTTTTTTTCAGTAGCTGTGGCCAAGTCATTATTCTGCATTAAAAAAATTGTGCTATTGTACATGGTTGAATCACTCATCTTGTGTCTCTCAAGTTTCTTAGAAGAGGTAAAGTGCAAGAGGCTATCACTCAGGCTGCACATTTTAAATGCCCCTTGTTCCCTTTGTTTCACAAGAGTGAAAACCCTTTTGTTGCAAATTCTTGCTGTTGTGACTGCTGGAGTGTTTCCCAAAGGAATACCTCTGCTTTAGGGAAAACATTTCTCTGTAACTGCAATTTTCTGAAGGACTATCTTTTTAAAAGGCGACCTTTTGGGTTATAAGAAGAAAATAGTATTTGAGGAACATTTTGTGGTACCCTTATTTGCTTTCCCCCATTTAAAAACCCAAAGTTTGCAAACTTTATGACTTACACTGTAAGATAAATCTTTAATAACGGGGTAAGAGAGCTCTTGCAATTTATCTGTCTGCAGCGCTAAGTTTCAACTGACTCTAGCTATAGCCTAATGAAATTCAAATATCTGGACTGAAGGTTAGGAAGGGGATGACACATGAGGCTGATATTAATAATGTATGTGAGCAAATACACTTGCAGTAGCAGTTCCAACCGTGTGGAACAAGTTACAAAGAGAGGTCTGTCTCAATATGACCTGTACTAGAAAACAGAATTGAAACTCAAGATCTGCAGTTTCAAAACAGAGATTTCCTGTCTGCTGAGCTCCCTTCCAATAAAAGCTATCCCCTACTGCGCAACAAATGCCCAAATCATTTCATAACAATCTGGCCAAATAAGCAGTTACAGATTTGCTCCTCCTGATACTGTCAACCCTATCAAATGTGATGTGGAACTGAATTAGTATCTATGCTCGATCATTTGTCACAGTGGAGATAACAAGTTTTGGTGCCTGTTTGGTGACAATGCAGTAAGAAAGTATGTGGGCTAAATTTCCTTTTGTGGGGAAGCACGCTACTGCCTCATGTTTTGCACTTTCCTAACAAGTAGAAGATCTTGGTAGTTCTATTAATTGGGTATAGATTTTTGCCTTGCTAAGTGCTTGTGAAGACCAAGTGTGTTCCAGTAGTGTATTCTGTTATCAATATGAGTTACCTTTCAAATAGTGGCTTTTAGCTTTCTGCATTGTTCATCTTGAAGTCTGACAACCTGGAAAGGAAACAATCTTGTCTGTCATCTTCTATTGAAAATCCAAGAAAAATGAATGCACTAGATAATGCTTATGTCTTACATGATTGTTTTTGTCAGAGTCTGGATACACCCATGCTATTTTCTGGCGCAGGCAGGTTTTTGATTGAATATTCAGCTGAGGAAGGATTCATTGGTTGAACATGTTCAAATCTTCTTGAGCCCCACCCCCATTTGTTGCTGTCAGCTTTTCTTCTAAATATCTGATGACTATCTTATCCCATATCGTGAATTAAATTAAGCTGGTAATTTGGGAAGTCCTGTATTGATGCACACTTGAAATGTTGAAGTGCTTCAGTGGTTTGGAAGAAACCCGCAGCTGAGGCAAACCTAGAAGTTAAAGAATGATCTTTATTGATTGGCAAGCATTTATAAACCAACTTCAATTGCTACAAAACTTTACAAGGTGACAAAACTAACGATAACACAGATAACACTGGAAGAGGGCATTTTTTCACTCTGGTCAGCTGAGAATCCATAAGATTTAGACACGTGTAGTCAATCTGATCATAAATCATATCCTACCCTTATTTGTAGTAAAAGTTCCAATATTCTTCCAATGTGCCATCCCCCCTGTAATTTTATTTATTCCTTTTGTTGCTCAGAAGATTTAGTAAGTCTTTCTTTATACATCCCCCAGACTTGGCAGTGTCTACTGCTCCAGAAGGGGTATAGCTCTGAAAAGTCTCACTTCTACATTCTATGGCATTTTGCTCAGAGAGCAAATGAACGAGTGGTATCACCCCTTACACTTTGAGGTACATGACTTTGAAAGTAATCCTGTTTATTCACTCAGTGCCCCCAGAAAGGACTGGTGGAAAATTATTTGCCTTCTGGACAGAAAGCATGTCAAATGTGGAATCTGCGGTGCTCCCTCTGATTTTATTTGTCTGTTCAACAGTGACTTGAAGATGTGTGGCTCTGTGAATGTAAACAATTTCTTTAAGCTAGGTGTACATTTTCTCTGTGATTTTAAAGGGCAGAAGATCCCAGAAATATCTTACAAATAGTATCTTGGTCTGGTCTGTGTACTGCTACTCTAGTGTGCTTCAAGCATCAGCAAGGCTGTAGCACTGACTGCGTTTTAGTAGCTAACCTGCATTTAGAGGTGTTGCTCCTGTTTATTTCCTCCTTTGGCTTGCAGTCAATTTCATATGGGAAAGATGCTATCTGGCTTGCCCATAGGCATGGAGCAGGCAGGGGCTAGTGTCTGGAGTTGTTCTGTCCACCAACAAACAGTTCTTCTCATTTAAAAAAGACCTGTGTCCTCGTGGTCTTTCTTTGCAGCCAGCAGACCTCAGCATGTTTCTTACCCTCTGGGGAGCTATGAATAGGCATCCAAAAACAAAAAAAAAACACTGTGTTGTGCTGACATCATAAATGCTGCTGAGAGGAAGCCTTGAAAGCTCAAGTGAAGTAATTCAGTATTGCTAGCCAAATTTTGGGAGCCCTGCTAGCTCGAACCCAGCCCAGCACATGGGCAGAGAAGAGGGTGGGTTAGCCCACAAGGCATTACAGAGGTGTGGTATTTTCTGTAGCGGATGTAATTTGCAGGGCTGAGGGAGCGGCTCTCACCTGGGATGTGGCTGACATAGGAACCTGTAGGTTTCAGTGGTTTCTGAACTATTCTGCACTGCATTAGTCACTCTTGATGTTGCATTCTCATTTTTCTTTCTTGACTTGCTTCATTACTCTTCCTTTTTGCTGACAGTTTAAGTCCTGCTTCGGCTCAGAGAATGAAAATAAATTTTGAATTCTTAATGTGTAGTTTCATAAACTGAGAAGCCAGCCCTGGGGTATAGTTCACAAAATAAGTCTTTAAAGATTTCTCTTCTGCTGCCCTGCTGCACTCCTTGCTGTGCATGCTTATTTCGGATGTTGAAGTATCATTATAACAAAAAGTAAATTTCAGAGTTTATGATAATTTTTTCTGTGAAAATCAGAGCTCAGTAGTAATCCCAAGAGAAGATGGACTGTTAAGGATTGTTAAGAAAGGAACAATGAACAAAATAGGACATCATGCATTCATCCATGCTTTGTCTGCATCTTGTTGAATCTCATATGTAATGCTAGTTTCTGTCCTTTCAGGAGACCGTAGCACCTCTGAAATAGGCTCAGAGGAAGACAACAAGCTGTAAAACTGCAGCAGAGTTCCCCAGCTCAATAGAGATGACAGATGGGGCAATGTGATATAAGCCTTCCAAATAAAGAGAGGGAAGACTGTAAAACAGCAGGGAAAGGGGTTGAATTAGAGGAAAAAAGCACCTGCTGGGGTAGGAACTCCTGTTTCTTTTGCTGTCTGTTTGCATATCCTGACTAAGACTGACTCTTCTCCCTATGTGAAATATGAAGAGCTAAAGAGTACAATTGATAGTGATGGTTTCAGGGCAAGTGTTTTTTATCCAGTTATTTTTCATAATTGAACTCCATTGGAGATTACTTTTTCTGCTTGCAGTGATTCTTCCAGAGAAGAAAAACGGGAACTCCCAATGACTTTTTCTGTTTGGTGACATTATGTTGCACAAAAAGAATTCAGTTCCAGGCTGACAGTCAGCTTAGAAAGCAAGCAGTTTAATCATAAAAAATAAACCAACTACATACCGGTAAAAAAATAGCAAAATTTAAATTGGGTTAACTAGTTACTATAGCCTCAAGCATATACATCAACTGGTTTGATAATTACTTTTCTGCTTGTCAGAAATGAGAAATGCTAAAGGCAAACTCAATTTCATGTTACACACAAGCACGAGTTCCACATTTATACTTGCTCACATGCTGACAATGCACTACAGAAAAATTAATGATGCCACACACTAATAGCAAATGCCTAATTCGAAAACATTCTTTAAAAGATGAGTTGGCCTTGAGAATATTTTGTTTGTTTAAAAGAAGCAGGAAGCAAAATAGTTTTGGGTTATACTTCTAAATTTTCCTCTGAGAAGCAATGCTGGGAAACTAGTTTTTCCACTCAGCTCCAAATTAAACTTTTCCCTTGGTCTCTGAGCACATACTAGAGCCATGTCTTATTATTTGCATTAATAACTAGCTACACAAGTTTCAGCATATCCCATTTCTGTTCCTCTCCACAGCAGATACAGCCCATGCCATCCACAAGCCTACCTGGTAACTTTGATTTTCACAAACATTTCTAAAGAATTAAAACTAAAAATTATAAGTAGCTATAAATATATATTTTTTCTCTCCTTTAACAACTCTGAGGAAGACAACATCTTGTTAGAAAATAAGCTAATGACAAAACCAGAGTTGGGTAGCAATGCTTGGTGACATGTGGCAAACACATAAATATACTTTTTTTTTCTTAGGGCAGGACTGTATCTCCAGCTTTGAATTCCTACCCAGTTCTTCTAAAGAAATTCTGTTGCGTTACTGACAGCTGGAGTCTCAAGTAAAGTTTGTTAACAGGACTTAATGTTTTTAATAACATCAAAACTACTTGCAGGAAGAGATTCTTAACATTAATTGTGAAAGGCTGAAGATCATGCAATATTACACAGTCACTAATGTTAAAAAGATAGGAGTCTGCCCACAGAGACTTGTGCTGCAGAGGCAAGACAGAACAGACACAGCATTGGGTGGGACTTGGAAAGCATCCTGGGAAGGAGTAGGAGCTCCTGAATCAGTGATTCATGTTTGTTACTTATGCATGCTTGTTTTCCTTTAAAAAAAAAAAAAAAAACAAAAAAAAAACACTTAATGCATTAATAGCTTTAATCACTTATTTAATAACCAAGTGGTCAAACTTGATCCGTTTGGCTGTGAAATTAACAATTGCATTCAATGGCATACTTTCCTGTAGCTAGGAAATGTTTGTGTTCTACACTGCTTGATTTACTGGGTCAGTAAGATAATTTAATTGAAACTACAGCAGCTTAGTTTGCAGAATTAGTTGTTAATACAATGTTAGAAATAATATTGCTAATTACAGGCTAAGAAAATGATATTAAGATCTAGAATAAGAATCAGTTCAGAATAGGCTATAATTTGGATCATATATACACTGAAAATTGACATGTAGTCTCTGCAGTTTTTTGGCTCAAACAGTAAGACATTTGAGTTTTATCTTGGTCAGAAACTCAAACTATGTTGAGAAGGAGTGGGAGGGAAAAGAGTATCATGTGCTTGCACAGACATCTTGTTTATGTAGATTTCATTCACAAGTGGTGAATCTCGCTGTTTATCCGTACAGGCACTTGCTCTCTGTACATGTAGGTAAAGGAATCAGGGCTTGCTTTATCCATTTCTACTGTATGTAAGAGCAGGCATATAGTACACAGGCAATTCAAAGACTCATGGACAGTGTGGATGAAGTTGGGTGAAGTGATTCCCACCAATTATTTATTTGAAGAGGACAATAAAAGTGTGGAGAAATCTGCTAAGGAAACAGCTTGAGGGAGAAAAGGGGGCAGAAGGATGGAGGAAGCCTCAAGAGAACATTATTTTTCAAGAAGGATGTGGCCTATTAATTTATTGGATGAATTAAAAAGTCCATTATTTGTTCAGTTTAAGCGAGATGTTGAAGCATAAAGGAAGCTGGAACACCCGAATATTTTCTTTCTAATGATGCAAATATCAAATATTTTAATTACCCGGATGTGAATAAAACAGAACTTTTGCTCGGTAATATTACCAAAGAAAAAAATCTTCAAAGGATGCATCATTTGGCTAAATTAATTCACAGCTGGGAAGCAGAAACACTGGAATTTGTTCTTGCTTCTATCATGACCAGTCCCACGGCACTAATACAGTTTTTATGAAATCATGTGAACTTACTGTTCATGGGTAGCTTGCCTAACTTTGCATCAAGAGAACTTGAGTCATACTGAGCAAACTTACACAAAGAAAGGTGCATTTGATCATCATAGGCAGAAAAAGTCTTAAACCAGTTCAAGTTCAGCAAGTATGTTGAATAATTTCACAGGGCAGTAGTCCTGGAAAGGTTTTCTGATATGCTTTGTACAGCTACCAGTTTAGGCAGTCAGTTTCCAAGGCAAGATTTGAAACTTGAGCATCTAGGTTTCGTACCTGGTATATGTGAGAAGTTGGATATATCTGGTTGCAATACTGTGTTGGTGTGCATTGTACAGGCATCATATCACTGAACTTCCCCAACAGAGATGCTGAGGGTGGGAATGAATCTTGAAACATGGGTAAAATTAAAATTTAGATGCACTTTCCTTATGTCCCTATGGAGGATGCACTTTCACGTTGTGCAAAACAAACCAGACTTGTTTCTGTTTCTTCACGAGATTGAGAGATTCACTCACCCTTCCCCCTGCATAGCTCACTAAACATCTCACTGGTGAGTACACTTCCGTAAGGAGTGAAGACAAGTTGCAAATTTCTTCACTAGGGGCGTTTACTTTTTGTTTGTTTTTGTTCTTGCTGTTTTAAGAGGAGTACTCTAAACTATTTTGCTGAGGTAGTGTGTGGTATTTCCAAATATAATTTTGTTATGAACAGTGGAACAGCATCAAAGATTAATTGGGCCAAATGCATATTACTCTCCCTTCCCAGGAAAGTGTTCTAATTATTAAGTGTAGGACCCTCCATTTCCTCCTTCAAAGATTGCTTATTAGTATTATTGGAATTATTCAATATGAAATGGAATGCTTTATTTAAATGCAAACCTGCATAGCTACTAAATGACTAAGTGACTAGAGCTTTCTGCCTCTAGCCCATTGCTTCTTCAATAATTATTAGACATTGTAATAGTTTTAATAAGAGGTCTAGTGAGTAACTCTAGCTAAGAAATCCATTGGTCAGTTTTCAGATTGGCTTCCAAGTCTGAGGGTCATCTTTATTTCAGCCTGCTCTGCCAGAGGATAATCATGGTTCTGCAGTGTCAGGATGAAAGCAGTTCTCAGGTGTGTTCAGCTGTGTCCTTGCTGAAAGAAAGCTGTGGGTGAAATATCTATCAAATTATGTTTCTCAAGAACGAAGTAGAGAAATTAGGCTTGGTTCAAGCCAAGGAGAGCAACAGATGACAGCACAGATCTGTAAGGAGGAAGCATATGTAAAAAGCAAAAACAAAAGCAAACAAAAAACAAAGCCAAGCAAACAACAA